>PRKT01000375.1:3434-14520 GCA_003671525.1 Saccostrea glomerata | reverse complement strand
GGGGGGGGGGGGGGGGGGGGGGGGTCTCCATACCAAACCAGGTTATTAAGAAAGAATTTGCATTCCTTTTTGGAAATCAACCAATGAGAGACTAGAATACAAACAAAATTAAATTATTTCAAACTGGGTGAAAAAAGTCTCCCAAGAACTATTTAATTCAACCCCCATAAATGTGCCCTGAACTGATTGACTAATTTGATAAATATACCAGGATACTGACGTTGAGTGTTAAATGTGTTTTTTTTTTTTCGAGGAAAGGTTTGAACTGGTTGAATATTTCCAGATCAACAAAAACCCAACAAATTTAATATTAAGTAATAAAAATAAATCACAACAATATTAAAATTCGTCGCTCGGTTGTGGCCTGGTTGACCTAAAACGTTGATAGTACGAAGAATAGTCTTTTGAAATCTCTAACGCTTTACTTTGAATAATACATCCTTAAATTGAATCATAAGTGGAAGCACTTACAATGAAACAATTAGCAAGACATGATGTCAGCTTTACTTACATTGAATTTAGTGACCTTGGAGTAATCGAAACAGCTCCACTGTAAATTTGACCAGCATCTAAACTCTTTGATTGTACACTGATGTTTGTAGTTGACTTTTTATTCAACACTGTTATTATGAAATTTACAGTCGTGTTTCCCGTGTTACTTAAGGTAAAGGAAATATTTCTACCCTCGTTCAGTCTAAAATCTCCTGTAAAAGTGTAAAATTTGTTTTTAAAATGAAAGACATATGTTTGAACAATTTCATTTTGAATAAATATTGTTAAAACTGGATTAAAGTAGGGATAAAATAAAAATAAAACATTGATTTTTCCTTTTAATTTTTTCCTTCTTGATTCGAAACTGTTGTGGGTATTTTTCCAAAATGGAAAATCTCTAATTCTATATAAAAAAAGTAGTTTTAATTTACTTACCGAGAACAGGCAAAATACGCAGTTGCATGGAAACGGGTATAACTGGGAATTTTTGACTTCTCAAAAATTCGTTCCCGAATTCATCAGTTCCTCTTATTTGTACGTAGCTTGACTTAATTAAAAAATATGCATACCGCAAGGTTAAATTAATAACACTTTTGTATCATATTTTCCTCTGAATATACTGTTTTTTAAAACAAAAAGAAAAGAGACAGAGATGAAGTTATATCCAGCTTCTAATAAAGACCTAAAAATTAAAATATTTGAAACATATAACCTCATTCAAAGGTCTAAAGTCACCCATAAAACTAGCAATACCCGTCATAGCAATTCTTGTCAGTGGAATCTCTATTACGATGTTTCCTTTATTATCTAGAAGGCAAGCCATGCTGCATGAGGAATTCAAGTCAAGATTTTGAACATCAACGACGAGCAGGTAATCGTGTCCTGAAGTTGGAAAAAATGTTTGTAAGCTTTTTTGGCAAGATTGAAAATGGAAACCTTTGCAAATTCAATGTTAACAATAAATCTCTGACAGACCTTATTTAAAATTGTTTTTACATCAAATAAGTTGATTATTTGGTTTATATTTTATTACAATAAGCTATAAACTTGTACAATAACACTTTTAAAAAAAATCCAGTTGTAAAACAAAAATTGGGCTTTTGATAGTAATTCAAGTTTTAATTGTAAGGATACTTAAAGTATTCACATCATCATTTAAAGCAATATGAGTTGCATTTTTGAAAATTTTATTTTCTTGTTAAAATGTGTTATCATGATAAATTATTATGTTACTTGAACCTTTATGATCAATTAAATTAAAATAAAGCAGAAGAAAGACTTCTATATACAATCCAATATAAAGTTTTAGATAAGAAATCATTATTGTACAGGACGACAACAATGCAACTTTGATTCAGTCGAAGCTTATAAATAGTTCTTACATCGCAAAAATGAACAACAGAACTGTATTAACACTATTTCTTTGGTCATTTAAATAGTTATGTACAAATATGCAACAAAAAATTCTGACATCAAAGTTGCAACTCATGTTGCTTTAAGTAAATCCAACGAACTTAAGTCCTTTATAATAAAACTGAATTATTTATGTACATTTTCAGATTTACATTCCCCTTTCAGGAGCACAAAAATTTCACAGAAAAGTATCAAAAGTTGATAAACATCGATTTTTCCTAAAAGTTATTATGTTTACGGATGTAACTATAGTAACTTCTTATTAGTGAAGTATTCTAAGAAACACTACCTTTTATTGGATTTCCAGACAACTGGAAAGAGTTGCCCCCTGTGCTGGGTTCTAAAATACTTGTTGAAAAGTCCAATGGACTCTGAGCAGTCACATTCACAACATAAGCCTTCATCGAAAACCTTCTCAGTATCCATGTACCAAACAATGGATCCTTTTAAAAGATTTGTTAAAAAGTCTACATACTTATAATGCTTTTAATACTGACACGTCTTCTCATTGGCGATCAAGTACCTACCCGAATGGAAATTGTCAAAATATTGTCCAAAATGTTTTGCTGCATCTTTTGAGATAAATACATAACTTCTGAACCTATATAATAAAGAAGGTTTTAATGTTTAAATGTCTCAAGAGCATTATCTGAAGAGTTTTATAATACAAAAACTCTACAGTATGTTTTTAAGAAGTATGCAATAGCAAAAACAATAGATATTATTCTTCTCCATCTTCCGTCAAAAAACTTTATATTATCAATATCAAAATGCATCTAAGATATGTGATGTCTTTTTTCAATGTAATGTCAGGGACTGTGGATGTAAAAATAGTACGAATTGAAATATACTGAAAGCCAAATGTATTTTGAGTATCTAGGATTAACTGATTTGACTATGCCCCTCAACTAATCAGCACATAAAAGGTTATATACTAAAAGGAAAAAGAAACGCATGAGAACATTTTATGTGAAAATTTCTTGACTATGTGGCCCAAAATTATGAAAATTGTTCAGATTTGTATTTTGGTTACTTTGCACTAAAATCGATGGTCAAAAATGTATAACTTTTTCTACTTCAAATACCGTATATTCTATACTGATAAAGGATTACATGTATAGGTTTTTAAAATTTTGAGTAAAACATACCGTTGGGATAATACAGAGAAAAATCGGATTCTGTTGTAACATTCTTTATAAATATCTTTAATGTGTGGATGCCGTTGTCAATAGGAATGCTATAATTTTCATTAGACATGGATCTGTCACGAATCAAAAACCATGTGACAAAGACATTTGATGATGGAAACGTCTCCTGAAAGTATGTACATTAAAATTTCGTCAACAATAATTCATGAACATATTTCAAATATACAAGAATTTGAAAATAGTATCTCAACCTGGTTTCACTCTGTAGAAGCATAACATTTTTATTTGTCGTAGGACAAATCTCTTCAGAAATATGGACAATAAACAGGTGGTCATTTTCAAGGAAATATGTAAGAAACTGAGTTACAGATAGAAAATTAAAAAGGCTGATAATCATTTAATGAGATTAATCTTGTGGTCTGATAAAAAAAAGTGCTCTTTAAATACTGAATTCAGGTACATGTACATATTTAATCAAAAGTTCCTTTTTCAATCAAGCAAGAATTGTAAATAAGAAGTACTTGTTAGCAGCATGTAGATAATATTGACCAAATTTGGTTAAGGATATCCGATCCTCAGCCAGGAAGGATAACTCCAAAAATCAATATTTAATTTGAAATGCATCAAAATGAATTTGAAAATGAAATTTTTTCATGCAACAATTTTCATTTTATTCATCTTTATCAGATTCAAGGTTTTTGGAAGTCTTAGAAAAGGTCGCATAAAAGTTGACATTTGAACCCTATGAAAGGAAAAAAATTAATACAGTTTTAGAGAAATAAGATTTTCTTGAATCTAGCCTTAGATACCAATGCTTATTAGCATGATATGAAATAAGAAATGATTTGTGGTGTCTTGAAATGATAGCAAAAGCCTTTTACACTATGTATTATAGAATACTTGATGGAAATAGAAGATAAAAAATTCCAAATAAGTATGAAAATCATGACAATTTCTCTGAATGCCTGGATACCTATCGTATTTTAACCTAGAATATATTTGTTGATCAATTTGCAATTAAAAAATGCATTGCTGATATTCCAATTCGCTTTTTCTGCAAAAATATTGGAGGTTTGACAATTTTCCCTATATAATATGATTTACTTTAAACTTAAACTTTAAAAAGATACTGTGGATAAATTTACATACCTTTGTGGATTCAGAGATAATTTTATGAGTACTTTTGATTACTTAACTGCTAATTTTATAACCCTGAGGATCGGACTACCTTAAGGAGGTTCGATCCTGAGTTTTTGGGCATATTTTGGTCTGGACCTTTACCTAAAAAATTCTGCATTATTTTTAAGTCCCAACATTAAATCTGAATTCTACAATGCAAATTAAATTATATTGTAGATTCCTTATTTTCGCGAGATGGCTCTTGAACGTCAAATTGCAAGAATAATTGTTCGCGAATGGATGATTGATCAAGAGAATTTCCATGGATTTCAGCATCTTAAAAATAAAAGCAAAAAATTTTTATTTCGCGAATGATGCGCCTCTCGCAAAATTACGCGATAATTAATTCCTCCCGTGTAATTAGGAATCTGCAGTATTCAATGAAAAAACCGCGATTCAATTTCATATTCAAGTAGGATTAAGCTATTTATAAGAAATTTTCAGAATTTCAATTTGAGAATTTTGACGCAACTCATGATGGTATGATAAATGGAGAGGTATAAAGCTACGTAATTTTTTATTGATATGCAGTCTCTATAAAGGTCCCAAAAATTATTCTTCTTTCACGTAAAACTGAGTAGGTTCCATTTCTTGAAAATTCACTTGGCCAAAATAGATAACCCTATTTTACTAGGCTTTCTTCCAATGTGATAACGTTTTTACATAAAATTCGATTCTGGAATGATACTACACATAAACAGTCACAAGTTTCATATGATTTCTTCAGTTGTACGACCGATCAAGGCGTGTGAGTTAAACTGCATGTACTGGGATTTCAAGGATATGGGGATAACTATATGATCACCCAGCACTTGTTTTCCCCAATAAGTATGAAAAACAATGTAAAACATGCATTTGTTGAAGTAAGGACATTGGTCGGAATAATGTTTTAATTGTTTAAATAGATGTAAAAGACAAATGAAACCTTAATTTCCTTCTCCACGATAGCTCCAAGTAGCACCACCTTTGTTTGAATGACTTTACCTCCAGCTTGTTCAGCTATTGCCTGAAACACCTTCAAGCTCGACCTCTTCTTACGGTAAGATCGTACAGGAAACCTTTCTGATGACTTATCTGAAAAGTATGTGGTCAAAATGAAAACAAATAGTAAAAAATAGGTCAAAAATCAAAATACTAAAATCAATCGAAAATTATCAGCATTTTGCATATTTTTAGTTGCGTAAGAAACGATTTCTTCTAAAATTCATCTTCATTTTTTAGCAATTCAGCAATTCTTATCCATCTCTTAAAATCTACCTTGAATTTCCCTTTTCTTTCTCGAAGAACATTGTCCAGTCAGGATAAATGTAGGTTTTACAGATTTTGCTTTAGCTTTTGCATTCACCTGAGGTTGTAGGTCTTCGTCCTTTGCGTCTGCGTCAGTATAGATGTAAATCTTCGAATTTTTATTTGACATTTCTATCCCTTATGAAACAAGACATAAAACAGATCGATTATGTCATATAATCTTAAGGAGGCTGGGAGGTCAACAAAACAACCACAAATTAACCACCAGATTTAACTTATTTTTTTAAAAACGGTATCTTAGTCTGTCAATCATTTGGCAAAGAAAAAGTCATATATTTTAGTTTTAAATGATCATTTTTGTATATTTTTTTATGGATCTCTTTTTCTAAAGGAGATCGAATTAGTCTGAAAATGGCTGCAACCCCCTAGCCCCTTTGTATATAGTATGGGACTCAAGGCTTTTACTATGCAGTATTCTATTCATCGAAATTATATTTCAAAAATATTATACTTTGAGTCCACTAGAGGTCATTTACAAATGATGTGTACTTTTGGATCTTTTCGTATAAAAAAAATAAATTACACAGTAAATTTTAAGTATTTTGAAACTAACCAAGTCAACATATCTTAGTGCCGAAATTTTATTTAATAAGTGTTTCAATAATATTAAGTTATTTAACTTATAAACGTATACAATACGATATTTTCAGTTCAGATTTTTACAGACCTTTTTTAAATCATTGAAAATGATATATTTTTTAAACAAGAGATGTTTGTAAAATACTCAAGCCTCCCTCAACCAAATAATTAGAATTTTTCTAGGTCGAAGGGGCATAATTTGTCCATAATGGTCCAATTATATTGAATACAGACCTTGACCTAGATATTTTTATTAAAAATCTGTATATTAAATTTCATATCAATATGTACAACCTCTGCAAAGAAAATGAACAGAAACTGGTGGAGGACCGACAGACAGCAGCAAAGCAATATGCCCTCCCTTCTTTGAAGGGGGGCATAAAAACTAAGTGGAAACGTACAAAATAAACCTGAATTGATTTCGTACCTTTTAACAATCCAGTCAAAGCATACTCGGGACAATCATCACCTCCATTGACCTTTAGATTCTGAAGCCATGTTATCATAGTTTGTGGATCTGTTGTCTTTCTACCGGTGGTCAACGATCCTTTAGAAGTAAATATTTTTGTTAAAAAATATTCAACATACCAACTAATCAAGGTTAGTTTGATCTAACCTACCTAAAATTCAGATAAATCTTTTCAATAAGATACATTGCTGGGTCCAGCAAATGTTCTTTTAAACTCTTATCTTTACTGCTCACAAAAATATTAACTGCTGTAAACGTTACGTTTCTTATGCATGTTAAGTATACACTCTGAAAGTTATTTCAATTCATTTGTGACTTTATAGAGTTTTCTACAATCAAGTTGAATTTAAGTACTTCATTAGCTCTGTGTTTGTTACAATGATTTTGCAACTTAAATTAACTATGAAGGGTTTCATACTTTTTCTTTGACCTTTGTTTTTAAACAAAATTTAACTAGCCTAAGTGAACATTCCGTCTTTTTGTTTGCTCTGTTCCTATTTTGTATTGTTTAATGGATTTTAGATCTTGAATACTGTTCGTTATCTCCATATATTTTTCATCAGTACGTACAAGGTAAGCTACACAGCAGTTTGGCCGGTCTACAGGGAATGCTTTCTTTTCCTAGGCGCCTGATCTTCTCTTGAATTTTCAAGGTCCGTGTTCTTTATTTTCACCTTCTATTAATCATGTCGCCCCGAACGAAGTCGGGCCACATATTACGATTGTACATGTTGTATGCATGTTTTTGTTCTCCAGGCTATTTCTCGGAGATGGCTGGGACAATCTTCCTGAAACTTTCCTCAAAGGAGGATCACTAGTTTTAGTTGTGTTGTGTGGTCATTCATTTTCAAAATGGCTACCGTTGCCATGGGAACCTGCAAAAAGTTACGAAGTTTGTCCGCGGGTGTTCTCTCTAGTCCCTTGAACATTCTTCATGAAATTTTATTTATATTTTATGTTATGATTAGTATCTGTAATTGTGCTCATTGAATTTAAAATTTGCAAATTGTCAATAGTTTCCATGGAAACAGGGGAAATTAACGTTGATTTTTAAATCAAAGTATTAAAAGGACTGATACGAGTTGATGGTTGTCCAAGCTTAGCTAATGGGTATTGTTTTAGTGATGAAAAAATGAAAGTCTTGTCCAGTTCGGAGCGACATACGCTATTGCTTGCAATAGCAGACTTTCTAGTTATAATTACAATCATGCTATAATTTGACAACGAAACCAGTTTTTATAATTCATTTTTCGTGAAAATCTACATGTCATTTATGCTCAAGGGCTTACAGTTAATTCATATCGTAGAAGTCGGACGAAAAGAATTTTTTTACCAACCAGGATCAGAAAATGTGACGAGAACGTAGTTTCCTGGCACAAATTGAGAGTCTCTAGCTTCATTGACTATTTTCTGCGTTCCCTTTATGACCTCTCTAATGTTATCACCCATGGAGCCCGTGACATCAATGACGAAAGTTAAAGACGTCTTAACTACTTCCTCTCTGCTTCGTATTCCAAAAACATCTCGGAAAACCTTCTCACCCATGAGGCTTAAAAGCCCCCTATCTAAAATATGAAATAATGTATGGAAAAAATGTATTTTTATACAATATACCATCAGTTTCTTTTATAATGTATTATTTATTCAATGACAATAACCTGGAGCAAAAAGAAAATACTGTGTAGCGGAAATGGCTGCTTCTGCGGATGTGCTGTGGAAGTTGCTATGCGGAGCCTCGCTTTGAACAGATCTTCCCTTGTATATTCCGCCAGTGGAAGTCATAAATCGACTTTCGTCATCTTGTGTTCCGTGACTGCATTTTCCACTTAATCCCTGTCCTGAATACGTTTTTGAAGAAAGCAATCTTCAGAAATATGAGACTCATTTAACTGATGATAAAATTATTGGTTTCTATACTTATTCAATTATTTCTAAAAATTGAAAAAAGGACAAAAACGACTGTCTTTTGCTTGTTAACAACCAAAACAAGATGTGTTGTGAAACACTGATGCGCCAGTATTGCAGCTTATAATTATGATGAGGGTTGAAATTTCTCAGAAGCAAGTCAGACTTCAAAGTCAAGGTCAAAGGTTAAAAAATGTTGGTATCTAAAGAAAGGTCTGGTAACAAAACACCTGTAAAGTATAAAAACCCAAGTACTCACTGTTCAAAAGTTATAAACAAGATTAAGATCTTTCTTAGGTACATGTACCAATTCAAATTTGACCTCGTGACCATGACCTTGGAGATTAATCCACTTTTACCACAAAACTTTCCGAACTTTTTTAACCGTACCTATTACTTTTGAATGTTTTGTGCTAGGGCTTTTATACTTCACCTGTGTATTCACTTTGACAAGACCTATTACCTTAGAGTTTGGTTCACTTTTTAAAAACTTTAACCTTGGTCATAACTTTTGAACCGTTAGTACTAAGGCTTTCATATTTCACAGGTGCATGAATTTCTTGTGACAAGAACTTCCTTTGGAAACCAACAATTTTGACCTTTTTGACTGTAGAGTTAGACTTGCATTTGATAAATTTTAACCCTCACCCTAAGCTGCCATACGGTGGCATAAGTGTTTCACAAACACATCTTGTAATTAGGAAAGTTATGATCCAAATTAAAAGGATTTTTTTTATGTTTGAAGAGGACATTCTATATACATGTATCAAATCTGAGTCAAAATTAAAAAAAAAAAAGATAAAAGACTCACGGAATGGTTTTGTTACTTCTTGTCCTGATTTGTAACCACTTGTTAATTTGTCAGTAACTAAGGTGTTGTCACACATTGAAAGTCTAAAAAGATTTCAAAAGCATATGATTCTATTTTTATAATGTTTTCATTCAACTTTCATCGGGATTTTTTCGTTTTGCACTTCAAGATCACTTCATATTTATCAAATATGTTGTTGTGCGCATTTAATTAAATAAAAACTTTGATGGTAATTATGTTTAGAAACTTTTATGGGTCAAACCTGTCATGATACATATCTAGTTTTAAGTATTAAGTCACTTAAACAAACGGATTTTCCTCATTTTACAATCTCAAAATAATTTGCATGAAAAGATCCAATTGACAAATGCATATCTTACAAGATGTTTTTGTGAAATACTTATACCGCCGCTTGGCAGCTTATAGCGTGGTCCTTGGCCCTAACAATTGAACAGTTAGAACTCTGGCTTTTATATTTCAAAGGTTTATTCTTTATGGCAAGAACTTCCTAGCGAAACCAAGAACTTTGACCTTGACCTTTAGAGATTGACTTGCATCAGAGAAATTTTAACCCCCTCAGTAAACTGCCATACGGGGAATCAGTGTTTCACAAACACATTTTGTTTTTTTTAGTTAGACTAGGTATTTTTAATTCTTGAAAATATAGGAGGCAAAGGAAGAACATAACGTAAACTTAACTTCTATCGTATTCAAAGTTAAAAAAATTGATTAGTCTCAAGTTACATGTACCTTAATGTAAACATTTCAACAAATATAAATACTTTTCAATAAAGTAAATTGATAAATATTCAGATGCCGTATGCCTATTTACCCTTCTTTATAATTACAGTTGGTGCAAGTATCCTCTTTCAGGCCCGCCACCTCTACTAATGTTACATTGTCTTGCCCTGAAATTCCACAGATACAACAAGTTGGATTATTCCTTTTAATTATACCTTATATTATGTCGAAATTTGCACAATTTCATATAAGAGCCTGCAAAGACTTCAACCCATTATCCAGCAAAATTGTTTTTTCGAATATCAGAGAAATGCAAACATAGACATAAAGCAGAGCGTTTTGAGGATTTCATTGTGGTGTATATTAATCTCAGTTTTAATTCCAGAAACGAGAATAATTGTCAATGATATTAATGCCTCTGAAAAAACAATGGATTGGCCGTTAATCACGTAAAACGAACATCCCCCCCCCAAAAAAAAACCAGACGGTCCTCTAAATAAAGGGTAAGCCTATTAGGACAACCGAGCAGCATTCACAACATGCAGCATCAAATATTTTAACTGTATTGGTTTTTTTAAGAAATGAAGGCGATAATATTCAGTGGATGTAATTTTTTCTTCATAAACTCAACTTTCAGGTAACGATTGATTGTTAATTTAAAGTTTATATTTTACATATTATGGTCTAAAATTATTGCAGATATATTTTGCTTAGTGATCACTGCATGGAGGCATATCCCTTTTCATGTATATATATATATATATATATATATATATATATATATATATATATATATATATATATATATATATATATATAGAAAGCACAAAGAATTCACTATTACATGGATACCCACTTCCGCCCCAGCCCAGGGTTGAACTCTCGACCTTCGGAATATATATATATATATATATATATATATATATATATATATATATATATATATATATATATATATATATATATATATATATATATATATATATATATATATATATATATATATATATATATATATATATATATATATATATATATATA
>PRKT01000374.1:536223-549361 GCA_003671525.1 Saccostrea glomerata | reverse complement strand
TTGTTTTGTAAAGCCGAATTTTCATGCAGTGAATGTATTGTTTTAAGTCCCTTGAAAATATTATTACACTTATAAAGTGGCAATCGGACAGATAGCGGCTGCCGTGACACGCAACTTTGATTTTTACTTATGGACAATATTCATCAAGTTTTTACGAAGGGCATAAGTAAAATTGTTTCTGTCCCATGCAATTGAGAAGACACATTATGAAAGGGTACATTTTGATATATGTGAAAATCAAGGGTTCGTCTTTAACTTTTTTTGTTTAAAAAAAAAATCCTGCTTAAAAAATTCGATCTGTTTCTCCGTAAATCATATGACTTGGAATATTTTCTAAAAGATTTAATGTATACTTCGGGTTAACCCTCACCCTGACGTTTTAGTTGAATAATGTTTAGTTTCTTAAATCTCATATCTCACAAACATACAAAGATACCGGTGTACCTTATTAAACAAAGGTATACTCAAAATAGATGTGTTATGTCAGACTGGTGAATCAGAGCCCGTACATATACGTATCTTGACCGACATATCAGCGTTCCTATGCAATTTCTCATTTTTCTTAAAATGAAGAAAGAAATTGATTTCGTTCTTATCGCAAAGAAGGGGTTTAAATATTTTTTTCTTTAAAGGTGGGTAAATAGATATCACCACTATAAAACAAGCATTTTAAACTGCGAACAAGTTATACCTGAAAGTTAAACAATTACCATGAGCATAATTCCATTTGGTAAGTGGAAAATACATGATTATCTTCTATGTTATGGTGTTATCATGATTTTGTTTCAACATGTACTGTGAAAAAAAATTAATTATTATATATTGTGTTAAGTTAAAGAACAACTTAGGTAAATTTTAAAGTTTCTAATGTTCATAAAGTCGTTGAAATTTTATTTAAAACCTCAGTATAATTCGTATTTTCAGATCAATACTACCCGCAATTATGAGTAAGAGTAAAGTCACAGAACAACACTACGTAGAATGTGCAACATGTAAGAACTACTCCACATTTTACTGCAACACCTGTCATCAGCGATTATGTGAGCAGTGTAGATATGTCCATCTCCGTGGAAAAGAAAAAAGAAAACACCAGGTAGTTCTTTATCAGGAAAGGTTAAAAGAGTTGCCTACAGAAAAATGTCCTGTCCATCCAACAAAAATCTTAGAGATATTCTGTGCTGATTGTTCCGCCCCTGTTTGTTCAAAATGCTTTGCGACAGATCACAATGGCCACCAGGTACTTGATCTTGAATTTGTATATAATGTAAGTCTTCAACAATGCCAGAAAGAACTTATCAAGATCCGAGACAACATTCTTCCTCAATGTATAGATGAAGTAAACTCACAGAGAGAGGTAGCTGAAAAGGTCAAAAAGAAAATATGGAAAGTAAGATTAGCTATTAAACAGAGTGCAGATGAGATTAAATCGGTAGTGGACAGTATTCTGGCTGAAAACAATGCCAAGTTAGACATAATAGAGACATCAATTTTAGATGAGAAGAAAAAGGAACAGAAAAAGTTAGAAGACTATATCTCATACCTGAACAAATTGATCGAGGACTACACTAGAGATCTTTCATCATATCAATTAACGGAAATTATAAGGTACAATAAAAAAGTAAAAACATTCCCCTGATGAAATATCCTGAAATAATTGAACCTGGCATTCCAATGTTTACAAATGGTAAAAAGATAAAGGAAGAAATAGAATCGATTTTTGGCCACATAAAACCACTTGCAGAAAGTCTGAAAGAAGTTGAAGCAATAAAGGAATTAATACATCAATTTAACTCCCAACCATATCCAAAACTAAGTGTGGTGCTATCCACATCCATTTCCAAAATACGACAATTTAATTTATCTGGACTCAAAGCAGTTATCCATTTATCACCAGCAGTTCGATCTAGCAGGTTTTGGGCAAGTGATGATATTGGGAATCTCATTCAATTTGACATGCATGGAAATGCATTAAAGAAAATATTCACAGAAAAACAAATAAAGGGATACCACGCAGTTACAAATGACGACGATTTACTATACACTGATTATATAAAGAAAACCGTCTTCAAAGTAAACAGTAATATGTCAACCACAGCATTAGTCCTCACAGGAGATTGGGAGCCATGGTCTATCTGCTCCTCTCATTTAAATGGAGACATTTTTGTAGGGATGAAGAAACGTGAAAAATGGAAAATAACCAGATACAACAAAGACGGAATAAAGTTACAGGACATTCAGAAAAATGAGAAAGGGAAAGATCTATTCTCAAATGTAAGCTACATCACAGAGAACATAAATGGAGACATTTGTACTTCAGACTGTGTTGCAGGGAAAGTTCGGGTGGTGGCCGGATCAGGAGACTATAGGTTCTCATACTCCGGTAGTCTTTCTGTGTTAGAATTTTTGCCCCATGGAATATGCACAGATGTTAATAGAAATATTATCGTTGGTGCTCTTTGCAAGGCAATACAGTCTGGATTGAGCGTATTGTTGAAGCCTGCATTAATGTATCCACTGTTCCGTGAATTCAACATCCATTTGCTGGATCAGGACGGTCGGTTTCTGTCTTTCCTACCTACACGAAATATTTATACATACCCATCGAGAACTCCACAGGCTCTATGTGTTGATGACCAAAATAATTTAATTATAGGTAGTGTTGAAAGTACTACAGTCCGTGTTTTCAAGTATCTAAGGAGCAAATGTGTGTAGTTATAAACCATTTAGTCCCTCCATGGCATAAACGGACCTCTATGAATCTGACTTTAAAAACCAAGAATAGTGTGAACAAACATTCATAATTTCCTTAACCTATGTCATTCTACCTCAAAGCAGCGTAAGATGACAACACAGGAACGGTCAACGTCTGTATTTTACATGTTGACTTTTGCAACAGTGATATTGGCATAATATTGTTATTAATCCATAACGTACACAATTTACAAAAAAAAAATATTCTCATAAATAACAGTTTTATTTGATTTATTGATCTTTGTTGATATTAGAATTCTCTTCGTTTGGTTGATTATTCATAGCTTCAGGGATTATAAAGCGTATACTGACCCAAACCAGATTATTATCGATAATATGGCCAAGAATTAGAGTTATTCCTTAAATGTTAGATTTTTAGATGATTACATTTTGCGTCAAGTTCAATGCAAAATGTAATAAAGTACTTTTTCGTAGTTACATTTTGCATTATTTCATTTTGGCACCGACGATCTAAGAAAATGAATTAAAACAATATGTAATTAAACAAAATATATTTTTTTTATTCTATTTAACAAAAAGCATCATTAAATTGATTCTAATGTATACATGTATCCAAATTGGGAAATACACTGTACAGAATATTTAGAAAGAAAACAATAAAAACAAATCTACGGCTTTTACGGACATAAATTAATTAAATTAATATCAATATTAGTAAATTATTAATTAGATCAAAATTGGACATCTTTTATTACATTTGATTACAAAATATTAGTTCATGTATATTCCTGCGGCGTGATATACATAAAAATTATCGGATTTTCCTTTTGTTTCGGGTGTATTGGATTTCAATTATAAATCAAAAAAGTCCGTACAATATTTTAATTCTTTATACTTTTGAAATTTGTTATTAGACTAAAAATTTTTGTGAAATGCTGCCTTCAACTGGAATAAGTGGTGTTATCGCAAGATTGGACTTTTTTCTAAATCGCTCTCTATCTCGATAATGATCGTTCGTAAAAATAAAAATTTATTCATCAAATCAACTGGGAGACAGAAACGCCAAATGAAAGTTGACAATGATTTATTGCAACATACATAAGGGGAGCTATAAGTCGAAATGGTACAATCGACAAATTTATCATATAATTTAACTGTAATACGCTATCAACTATTTTATTTCTCTCTAACTAATATGTTAGCATGAAGCAAATGTTCCAATGGTCAAAATTTAAATGATTGATGTTGTTGAGCTTCAGGATATTCATAGACCATGTGAATTTAAGATGACACAAGTAAAATTCTTAAACATTATGCATTGTATAAAGTCTTTGGTGACATACAATACACGTGTCTCAAGAACTACGTTATATCAATATCTTTGATTTTGGGTTCCACATGAAATTCAATAAGACTCTACCGTCTAATGCACTTAATCTAACAGATAACCTGCACTGTATGTGTTCAATAGTCAAGGGAACACAGAAACCTATATAGTATATGGAAATAACGAACAGTATTCATTCTCAACGTCCATTAAACAAATATACAAAATATGAACAGAGCAAACACGGACCTCCGAAACATCAGAGGTGAGATCAGGTGCCATGGAGGAGTGAGCATCCCCTGCCGACCGGTCACACCCGCCGTGTGCTCGTTGTCATAATCAGGAAATAACGGAAAAAATCCGTGGTCAATTCAGTGTATAAATAATGGACTAACAATTGGTATGAAAAACGTCAGTCAGCATTTCATTCAATGATAAATTGTATTTGCTGACAAGACCATTGTATCGACCATAGAATTTACGAAATGATGACTTTAAACAAGACTGTTGATATTCTTGTTTCATCAACTTGCTTGTCAATAATTTACCTCGTTTAAGAAATTGTTCATACGTAGAGCATGCTCTTGCATATCGAATCAACTGAGATATAAATACTCCGTATGCAGGTGATGAAGGTATATTGCTGCATAAGTAAGGGAAGTTGACGATAGAAAAGTTAAAGTCATCACGTTTATCATATAGCTTGGTTGTTAGATTACCATTTGAGTCTTTTTGAAGTAAAATATCCAGGTATGAAGCAGAAGTGTCGGACTCTGTGGTATCTTTTATCTCAAGCTCACAAGGATATATCGTGTCGACGTAGGAAAATATATATAAATATAGATAAATGTAAGGAAGACAACACGCATAGTACAAAGTGGTATAGGAATGGAAGATTTTACTTGCATCAACAAGTTGCATGTTTTGTATTTTCGTGAGTTTTTTTTCCATATTTAAACCATTTACACCATTTAACATGTTTAAGTACGTCTTGTTTTACCCAAGAAATGCTTAAACATTAGCAACTTATGTTACCTCTCAATACTTTTCATGGTTCAAGATAAGCAGTGAAAGTCAAAACTACAATTTAACAACAAAGAAATATATATTCAGTAAACAGTTAAATCAATTTTCAGTTTAATATCACCATCTTTACATTATGTAGAGTGTGCCACTTGTAAAACCTACTCCAAGTTCTATTGTAACACCTGTCACCAGAGAATGTGTGATGAATGCAGAGATATCCATCTGCGAAAAAAAGAAAGCAGAAAACACGAAATCGTCGTTTATCAAAATAGGATAAAGGAAATCCCGGAAAAAAATGTCAGATCAACCCTAGAAACAACTTAGTCTATTGTGAAGACTGTCATGTCCCAGTTTGTTTGAAATGCTTTGGAGCAGATTACAATGTCACAGAGTCCTCGATCTTGCTGTTTATAATGGACGTTTAAAAGAAAACCCACAATCTATAACAAAAGTTTAAATTTCATAGACAAATTTCATAGACAAAGAGAAGAAGACGTAAAGAAGAACATTGAAAAGCTTAGACTATCAATGAAGAAGAGTGCTGATGAGATAAAATCAGTAGTGGATGGCATTCTGACCGAAAACAATGCAAACTAGATACAGTCGAAAGATCAATAAAATATGAAAACTGAGGAAGAGAAAACTTCACAAAATGATAGAAGATTTTGAAAATGCGATGTAATCAGCAAAGCCAGCAGATGTTCTTAGAGTCAGTAAAGACAAATCAAACATTTCTGTAGCAAAGAGTGCAGCATGTGAAACTGTTTTACCAGAGTTTGAAAAGGGTACCGTAATAAAAGGAGAGATTGAAGAACAGTTTGGAAAAATCTGTCAAAGACCGCTGGAATTTCTAAAAGAAGAGGACAAAATCCCACGTACTGAAAAGAGGATTCTGTTTACAACAATAAAGTCCACTGTGCAGAATGTCTCTTCAGTCGTACAAATAATGAAAGTTGACCTATCTTCAATTTGTGCAGTTTTCCACTAATCTGCTTTCAAATTTGGTTTTTGGGCAAGTGATGACATTGGAAATCTCGATCAGTTCAATAAGGAGGGATATACATTAACAAAAGGACCCTGTGTTCCTAATGCGATGGGTTTTCACACGATCAGTCATGCGGGTGATCTGATCTTCATACATAAGGAATACCATGCCGTCTGCAAACTCAACAATGATATGACCGTAACCTATATCATCAACACAAAGGGCTGGGAACCAACGTCTATTTGTTTCTCGCATATTAACAGAAACATACTTCTTGGTATGGTGAAAGGAACAGAACAGATGGTTGCTAGGTATCGAAAAAAGAAAACTCAATACCGTGAACACGATCGCTGCTACTTATCTAATCTTTGTGAGAATATTACCTATCTTACAGAAAATATCAATGGTGACATTTGTATATCAGATAGTGAGGGCAATAAAGTCTTGGTGGTGACTGCATCAGGAGAGTTCCGCTTCTCTTACCTGGGCCATCAATCTCAGTCTGGTTTTCTTCCTTTTGGAATCTGTACAGATGTTTTAGGACACACCTTGGTTTGTAACGATCACCGTGATTCTGTCTTCGATAATTCTAGTATTCACATACTGGACAAAAACGGTACATTCCTGTTTCTGCTACCTGCACCTGAACAATGTCCACTTTATCCTGGTGCTGTTTGTATTGACGATCATCAGAATCTCTTGGTCGGGTGTTATACAACACCTACACTTACTGTATACAAGTACATGCATCTCTTTACCGAGGACAAATAAACAGCTGACAGTTATATTGATTCAATGAAAACAAATGGAGCAAAAAATCTCTTTAAAGCTCTAGAAAATATATTTAGGGACTGGTCTTAAATGTCAAAAAAAATGTTAACCAATAGATCAATGAAGTCCAAAAATTTACCCGGTATATACTGTAGAAGCACAAATTTTCGTGGGGATAAAATTTCGTTGATTTGTAATGAAAAATAAATTCGTGGCCATTTAATTTCGTTGTTTTGAAAGTAATCCTATTCAATATATAGTCATATAAAATTTTGTCTGGGATTAAATTTCGTTGATAATTGTTAACAACGAATTGCAAATAAACGAAATGTTATCCCTCACGACTATTTGTGCTTTTACAGTATACTGTGTAATTATTTTACTTCGGAGGGTCAATGTTAGTTACTTAGCAAAATTTGTCCTGTTTGTTGAGACGTAATTTCGTGGGTTACTCGTAAACACGATGCTACATAAAATCAATAAGACAAAAATATTAAAAGTTCGTTGGGATGTGAATTCGTGGGTAAGGATTACCCACAAAATCCACCAAACAATGGTGATTCTATAGTACACATTTTATAACCTTGATATATATTTCCTTGCTAAATAGTTAATAACTTGATATTTTATGTATTTTGGTAACTGTAGATTGATTTTGATGTTTAAATTTTAATGACCAGTATTCACGTACATAGTTACGCTATGGATATATCAATGTAGGTATTATTTACATAATCAATAAATATTAAGAATGAATACTTTTTCCTCAGTTTGCAATTGTATATTCTATATTAAACGTCTAAAAATTTCAAAATTGAAACAATAGCGTGCTGTACTCTTCGCGTTTGAGTAATTTTTTGCGAAAATTAATCCTCGCGAATTGATTGTGTTATGGGTCAGAATAACCCTAAATGCCAGCAAAGATCAATCACACAGTTTAAACTTAACAATAATTTATTTACAGTAATATACAAATCATTAAGTACAAACTTCTAAAAATACATACATCAGAGTGTCCGTTGCTGCACACAATGTCCCAGTGAAATTATATCCCAGTTATACCTCAATGATGCTTATACGACAATGGTATATCTATGCATCGAATTGACAGGATATTTATACAGTAATATAAATCTAGAATATTCTAGAAGTTGTAAGTACATGATATTACTGGAAAGTTCTGGACATACACAAAGTTCAAGAATGTTCTAGAAAAAATGACCGAACATGTTGACCACTCTGGAATGTTCAAGAAACTTAATGTTACTAATAATATACATGATGAAACAATACAAAAACAACACATCTCACAACAATTGTCAACTGACGAATCTCAAAATAAACGAAAAATAGTCAATTAACAGTAGTTAAAAGAACTAAGCATTATCATTTTACGTATTCTAAGTATATTTTACTGAAATTCAAATCAAATTTTTGTAAATCGTTTATTACATTTTGCATTTTCTTTATCACACTTGAGCCCACATTTTGTTCATTATATCTTTCAAAGTCATTTATATTTGTAGGACTCCAAAGTGCGATGGGACTCCAAAGTCAGATGGTCTGCGCCAAATCCCGATGGTTTGACACGCCAAAGTCTGATGAGGCGGAAAAACAATTAGTGTTTATGACGTCATTGTACTTCTGTGCAAAAAATCGATGCTTCTCCCGATGGTTTAACATCTCTTTCTTATTCACCCTCTGTGAGAATTTATTCAGAGTGTGTTGATCAGGGCCATTGAGCAGTGAGGGTTCTTTATCGTGCCGAAGCCTACCGTGACTCGGGACCTACGTTTTTAAGGTCATATCCGAAAGACCCGTGACTTTCACTTCTAGTGCCGAGCGCTTGGCGAAGGAACAGTCACTACCTTTGTTTACGTCTTTGGTATGACGCGGCGCCGCGATCGAGAATCGAACCCGGGCCTCCCGATCACGAAGCGAACGCTCTACCACTAGGCTACCGTGACCGGACTCTCACAGCCTTAAGATCAATTGGACAAATAAAAGTTTACAACTAATGCATGTTTACTTATTACATTTCAAGTGGGAAAAAGCTTTCGTACTTTCTGATACATATGTTTGATAGCATAACAAATGTTCTTGTTATGAAGGGCAAAAAAAGGGGAAAAAGTAAATTAGTTAATTTTTTTTAGGATAGAAAGAGAAAAAAATACAGGAAAAATATCAAGGATATCAAATCGGTCAATATTTGATCTCCGGTTACTCAAACTTGTTCCGATTGAATACCTGGTTACTCGGTTAAACATTTATAAACGTTTGTTCTTGAGATTCGTAAGAAGTTTTATAAACCCACAAAGCTGATTTTATCATGTTTATCAATGTAATAAATGTACGACTAATCATGCATTTCATTGGGACTTATCATGCATTTCATTGGAAATTATTTTGACACTAAATTCATTTATCAAAAAAAAGAACACAAAAAAAACAACAAAAAACAAAACAAACAAATGCACAATTAATACACCTAAAATTACAAATGGTTGTTTGGAATCATTTGATCAATCCAAAAGGATGAAATTGTTGTTCAGGCAGGTTTGTTTATTAAACTTGCGAAAGAGAAAGAACACATGTTGTTGGGGTCTAGTCTTATGTTATTCCGTTTGTTGGTTGTTTCCAGTTTATACACTAAACTTTCTCGGACTTCTCAAATTTACTTTCAACATTTTTGAATAAATATTTTTTCACTCTTGAAGTTGGTAGCGGTATTTATATGCAATTCAGATTCACTGCCGTGTACTGAAATACTTAATCTAGATGCTGTCATGAGAAGTAATACCTGCACTAAGGTGTTTGAGTCTAAATATACACTCCTACATATTGTGCTTTCCAAAGAAAAAGTCAGAATAATTCTTTAATTTACACAGTATATGTATTCGTGAAATTGAGTATGAAATTCTCAGACCCTGTGATCATGTGACCTATGACTCTTAGTCTCTTGTCTGTATTCTATATGCTTAATTCATTACCACTCTGTAAAAACAGATCTAAATTAATGATGATAATTAGATTTTGATAATGTTTCGCTTATAATTGGAACTTTTTAAATTTACAAATCCACCACCCCACCACCCATACCCCCTCCTCCCCTCCCCCACCTAATACACGACACGTGCGTTATTTTGAAAAAAGGCTTGACGGAAAAGTTATGTTAAAACATCATTTGTAATGAATTAATTTAAAATTTGTTCTTGAACTATACACTGTACATGTTTATTTACATGTTAACACTTTTTGAAAGAAGTTGGGTGGATAAGGCGGGCGAAGTGCCTTTAGTGCGACAGATAAGAAGTGAAAATTTTAATCTTAATTACATCCAAATTTTATTTGTTATTTCATCTAGTATCAATGTATTCTTTATAAAAAGAAACCTCTACAATTCAACAAAATATCACAAAACAGAAAATATTTGCCTATGAAAAAGCTTACACATACTAAAAAGTACAAAAAACTATCATTTTCTCGTTCATTTCCAATTTTTTTTTCAATATGAGTGGGTCTTCGCTTCATTTTTTTTGAAAGAAAATCCTAAAAGCTTGCAATAAAATACACATTTTTTGATTTACGAAAACATAGAGCGAAGTACCACTATACCTTAAAATAACACTTTTATGACACAACGTTCGCATCTTTTCGAGAAATACTTCAAGTCCATTGATTCGCAGGTTCATATCACAAACATGATTTAAATGCCCAAAATCACCATGAGTGATTTAGCATAGTGGTTAACGCGTTAGTCTCAAAATAGTATGTTTTTGATACGTCGGATTTTTATTGCTTGGGTTCGAATCCAACGAATACTATTTATTGATTTTATGAGAGGAATTTTTAGATAGATTTTTTTCACTCAGAAATGTTTTTTTTTCTCATAATTCCAAACAACTCAATTAGAAGTTAATTTTAATACCCGATTCACATACTGAATATGATTTCTTAATATCGGACGCTATAAGCATCCTGCCCGCCTTGTTCTGCCCGCCTTGTTCACCCATCTTTCTATATCACATTGGGGTTGAGTCACCTATTTTTAAATTAAGCACCACTCGGAACACCTCGGCCGTAATTCATCTGATTTAGGCGACGGAATCAGTCAAGGTTTGCCAAATGGGATAACACATGGTGTGTGTGGTGTGTTTTGAAATAATTCATTTTGTGTTATTATTGGATTATATTTCATGAAGTTGACAGGACCTATGACGTCAGTAAGTACAACTTTAAGTATAGATTGGTGTAAAAAAAACGCAATGCAAATGAATAGGTTAAAGTTCAAAAAGGGTCAAAGGTCATCGCATGCCACAGTAGACAAAGTTATCTCCCGTTGTCGATGTGACATTCAGGTACTGGTGCAAATCCAATTTTTTTTCGGGAAGGGAGTTCAGCTAAAACATGAACCTGACGGTTCGGCGGTTGTATCTCTTGTTCTCCCTTGAATTAAAAAATGAGGATATGTATTTTTTAAAAATAATTATTATAAGAGTTGAAATGGTTGTGCGTCTTAAAATTGACTTAAAGATAAAAAAAAAGTTCTGCTGTTGAATTAGCCATAAAAGTTTACTAGTTTTATTTTCCTACTCAAAACACCTTGATTCACTATAACGCCTCAATCTTCGTTTTAGATTTTATTCCGTTGACATATAGATGATCTTACGATAAAGGCTTCAAACAAAAGAACAAAACAAGACTGAATACACATCACTGACATTGATACTGAATTTTGCAAGTTAGAAGTTAAATTTACACAAAGAAATATTTCCTAACTGATTTCATATAAATAGAATGTACATAAAATTGATTTAGCATTATTAACTCTATTGTGGTTCTAAAGTCTCAAACATGATAGAAAAACAGTGGTGCGGCCAAGGCGCCAGTTGCGATCTTGAATGTACGAGAAACACTGACTATTAACACAGGTAGTATTCGGATATAAACGGTAGACTAAAACATTTCACACGGACAAAAACGGAATAACACAAAATAGTCTACGAACATATATTCATATCATATCAGCCGTGTAACGGCACACTTCCCGCATGTGATGTCCAACATCGCAAACAGTCCCTATGGTGAAAACAGCAAAACCACTTCTGTAACGGCTCTAACTTAGTTAACAACACGATTATTTCTCACTACACTGAGTTCGATTTTACGCACTTTTACATCTTCACCTGGAAAGACACGGACAACAATATCCATCGGCCATTCATTTCCGACAGAGTCTTGATCCTTCAAGAGTACGACATCACCCTCGGTAAGATTGTTTCGCGGGTCCACCCACTTGCGTCTTGACTGTAATAACTGTAGATATTGTGAGCGCCACTTCCTCCAAAACTGGTCGGCTAAGATTTGTATGTATTTCCAATGGGACTTCGTTCTGTCTTCTGCGTTAACAAGGTATATGGAGATAGTACAGAAGGTTGAGATGGATCGGTTGATGCAGTTACTATCGGCCGACTGTTTATAATTGCAGTAACTTCTGCCATGAGGGTATTTAATACATTGTGTGTAAGGTTTTCTTTGTTTCCTTTAGAAGCATAAAATCCAAGATTCGTCGAGCGATGTCAATTCTCCTCCATGTGGGAAGAGTGGGGAGGGTTAAAGATCCAAGAAGATCCGCTATCTGTAAGGAACTTCTTCACTGGTAAACTTTCTATGTTGACTGCAGTGATTCCTAGTCTGTGTGTACTGCCGACAAATTTTGTACCTTTATCCGAACGAAATTTTTTAACTTTTCCTCTTATGGCTATGAAACATCTGAGAGCGTTGATAAACGTAGGTGATGACAAATCTTCCACTAGCTCGATATGTACAGCTCGACATGTCAGGCAGGTGAATAAGATAGCCCAGCGTTTGCTATTAGCTGAACCTCCTCTGGTCTTGCGCGTAACAATCTCCCACGATCCGGATGTGTCCATGCCCACATAGGTAAATGGAGGTGACGGTTTTGTACGGCATTCCGGAAGATCTCCCATCCTCTAATGTTCCAGTTTACCTCGCAGTTTTCTGCAGGTAATACACGAATGTATGACTGACGATATCAATCTCTTTCCACCAACCACCCAATATCTAGACGAACGAACGGCTCCCTCAGTTAAGTGTCTCCCCTGGTGCTTCACAACTTCATGACAATGTAGAACAAGAAGACGAGCTAGGTAAGTTCTTCCGTGAATAATGATTGGGCCATGTTCATCACACAGGGCGTCTCCAGTACGAATTCTCCCCCCTAGTCGTAATATTCCATCATGAAGGTAAGGATCCAGGTAGCGTAACGAGCTATCTTTAGATACTGGTTTGTCATT
>PRKT01000374.1:477430-535602 GCA_003671525.1 Saccostrea glomerata | reverse complement strand
CTGTTATGGGTCAGAATAACCCTAAATGCCAGCAAAGATCAATCACACAGTTTAAACTTAACAATAATTTATTTACAGTAATATACAAATCATTAAGTACAAACTTAGCAAAAATCTAAAAATACATACATCAGAGTGTCCGTTGCTGCACACAATGTCCCAGTGAAATTATATCCCAGTTATACCTCAATGATGCTTATACGACAATGGTATATCTATGCATCGAATTGACAGGATATTTATACAGTAATATAAATCTAGAATATTCTAGAAGTTGTAAGTACATGATATTACTGGAAAGTTCTGGACATACACAAAGTTCAAGAATGTTCTAGAAAAAATGACCGAACATGTTGACCACTCTGGAATGTTCAAGAAACTTAATGTTACTAATAATATACATGATGAAACAATACAAAAACAACACATCTCACAACAATTGTCAACTGACGAATCTCAAAATAAACGAAAAATAGTCAATTAACAGTAGTTAAAAGAACTAAGCATTATCATTTTACGTATTCTAAGTATATTTTACTGAAATTCAAATCAAATTTTTGTAAATCGTTTATTACATTTTGCATTTTCTTTATCACACTTGAGCCCACATTTTGTTCATTATATCTTTCAAAGTCATTTATATTTGTAGGACTCCAAAGTGCGATGGGACTCCAAAGTCAGATGGTCTGCGCCAAATCCCGATGGTTTGACACGCCAAAGTCTGATGAGGCGGAAAAACAATTAGTGTTTATGACGTCATTGTACTTCTGTGCAAAAAATCGATGCTTCTCCCGATGGTTTAACATCTCTTTCTTATTCACCCTCTGTGAGAATTTATTCAGAGTGTGTTGATCAGGGCCATTGAGCAGTGAGGGTTCTTTATCGTGCCGAAGCCTACCGTGACTCGGGACCTACGTTTTTAAGGTCATATCCGAAAGACCCGTGACTTTCACTTCTAGTGCCGAGCGCTTGGCGAAGGAACAGTCACTACCTTTGTTTACGTCTTTGGTATGACGCGGCGCCGCGATCGAGAATCGAACCCGGGCCTCCCGATCACGAAGCGAACGCTCTACCACTAGGCTACCGTGACCGGACTCTCACAGCCTTAAGATCAATTGGACAAATAAAAGTTTACAACTAATGCATGTTTACTTATTACATTTCAAGTGGGAAAAAGCTTTCGTACTTTCTGATACATATGTTTGATAGCATAACAAATGTTCTTGTTATGAAGGGCAAAAAAAGGGGAAAAAGTAAATTAGTTAATTTTTTTTAGGATAGAAAGAGAAAAAAATACAGGAAAAATATCAAGGATATCAAATCGGTCAATATTTGATCTCCGGTTACTCAAACTTGTTCCGATTGAATACCTGGTTACTCGGTTAAACATTTATAAACGTTTGTTCTTGAGATTCGTAAGAAGTTTTATAAACCCACAAAGCTGATTTTATCATGTTTATCAATGTAATAAATGTACGACTAATCATGCATTTCATTGGGACTTATCATGCATTTCATTGGAAATTATTTTGACACTAAATTCATTTATCAAAAAAAAGAACACAAAAAAAACAACAAAAAACAAAACAAACAAATGCACAATTAATACACCTAAAATTACAAATGGTTGTTTGGAATCATTTGATCAATCCAAAAGGATGAAATTGTTGTTCAGGCAGGTTTGTTTATTAAACTTGCGAAAGAGAAAGAACACATGTTGTTGGGGTCTAGTCTTATGTTATTCCGTTTGTTGGTTGTTTCCAGTTTATACACTAAACTTTCTCGGACTTCTCAAATTTACTTTCAACATTTTTGAATAAATATTTTTTCACTCTTGAAGTTGGTAGCGGTATTTATATGCAATTCAGATTCACTGCCGTGTACTGAAATACTTAATCTAGATGCTGTCATGAGAAGTAATACCTGCACTAAGGTGTTTGAGTCTAAATATACACTCCTACATATTGTGCTTTCCAAAGAAAAAGTCAGAATAATTCTTTAATTTACACAGTATATGTATTCGTGAAATTGAGTATGAAATTCTCAGACCCTGTGATCATGTGACCTATGACTCTTAGTCTCTTGTCTGTATTCTATATGCTTAATTCATTACCACTCTGTAAAAACAGATCTAAATTAATGATGATAATTAGATTTTGATAATGTTTCGCTTATAATTGGAACTTTTTAAATTTACAAATCCACCACCCCACCACCCATACCCCCTCCTCCCCTCCCCCACCTAATACACGACACGTGCGTTATTTTGAAAAAAGGCTTGACGGAAAAGTTATGTTAAAACATCATTTGTAATGAATTAATTTAAAATTTGTTCTTGAACTATACACTGTACATGTTTATTTACATGTTAACACTTTTTGAAAGAAGTTGGGTGGATAAGGCGGGCGAAGTGCCTTTAGTGCGACAGATAAGAAGTGAAAATTTTAATCTTAATTACATCCAAATTTTATTTGTTATTTCATCTAGTATCAATGTATTCTTTATAAAAAGAAACCTCTACAATTCAACAAAATATCACAAAACAGAAAATATTTGCCTATGAAAAAGCTTACACATACTAAAAAGTACAAAAAACTATCATTTTCTCGTTCATTTCCAATTTTTTTTTCAATATGAGTGGGTCTTCGCTTCATTTTTTTTGAAAGAAAATCCTAAAAGCTTGCAATAAAATACACATTTTTTGATTTACGAAAACATAGAGCGAAGTACCACTATACCTTAAAATAACACTTTTATGACACAACGTTCGCATCTTTTCGAGAAATACTTCAAGTCCATTGATTCGCAGGTTCATATCACAAACATGATTTAAATGCCCAAAATCACCATGAGTGATTTAGCATAGTGGTTAACGCGTTAGTCTCAAAATAGTATGTTTTTGATACGTCGGATTTTTATTGCTTGGGTTCGAATCCAACGAATACTATTTATTGATTTTATGAGAGGAATTTTTAGATAGATTTTTTTCACTCAGAAATGTTTTTTTTTCTCATAATTCCAAACAACTCAATTAGAAGTTAATTTTAATACCCGATTCACATACTGAATATGATTTCTTAATATCGGACGCTATAAGCATCCTGCCCGCCTTGTTCTGCCCGCCTTGTTCACCCATCTTTCTATATCACATTGGGGTTGAGTCACCTATTTTTAAATTAAGCACCACTCGGAACACCTCGGCCGTAATTCATCTGATTTAGGCGACGGAATCAGTCAAGGTTTGCCAAATGGGATAACACATGGTGTGTGTGGTGTGTTTTGAAATAATTCATTTTGTGTTATTATTGGATTATATTTCATGAAGTTGACAGGACCTATGACGTCAGTAAGTACAACTTTAAGTATAGATTGGTGTAAAAAAAACGCAATGCAAATGAATAGGTTAAAGTTCAAAAAGGGTCAAAGGTCATCGCATGCCACAGTAGACAAAGTTATCTCCCGTTGTCGATGTGACATTCAGGTACTGGTGCAAATCCAATTTTTTTTCGGGAAGGGAGTTCAGCTAAAACATGAACCTGACGGTTCGGCGGTTGTATCTCTTGTTCTCCCTTGAATTAAAAAATGAGGATATGTATTTTTTAAAAATAATTATTATAAGAGTTGAAATGGTTGTGCGTCTTAAAATTGACTTAAAGATAAAAAAAAAGTTCTGCTGTTGAATTAGCCATAAAAGTTTACTAGTTTTATTTTCCTACTCAAAACACCTTGATTCACTATAACGCCTCAATCTTCGTTTTAGATTTTATTCCGTTGACATATAGATGATCTTACGATAAAGGCTTCAAACAAAAGAACAAAACAAGACTGAATACACATCACTGACATTGATACTGAATTTTGCAAGTTAGAAGTTAAATTTACACAAAGAAATATTTCCTAACTGATTTCATATAAATAGAATGTACATAAAATTGATTTAGCATTATTAACTCTATTGTGGTTCTAAAGTCTCAAACATGATAGAAAAACAGTGGTGCGGCCAAGGCGCCAGTTGCGATCTTGAATGTACGAGAAACACTGACTATTAACACAGGTAGTATTCGGATATAAACGGTAGACTAAAACATTTCACACGGACAAAAACGGAATAACACAAAATAGTCTACGAACATATATTCATATCATATCAGCCGTGTAACGGCACACTTCCCGCATGTGATGTCCAACATCGCAAACAGTCCCTATGGTGAAAACAGCAAAACCACTTCTGTAACGGCTCTAACTTAGTTAACAACACGATTATTTCTCACTACACTGAGTTCGATTTTACGCACTTTTACATCTTCACCTGGAAAGACACGGACAACAATATCCATCGGCCATTCATTTCCGACAGAGTCTTGATCCTTCAAGAGTACGACATCACCCTCGGTAAGATTGTTTCGCGGGTCCACCCACTTGCGTCTTGACTGTAATAACTGTAGATATTGTGAGCGCCACTTCCTCCAAAACTGGTCGGCTAAGATTTGTATGTATTTCCAATGGGACTTCGTTCTGTCTTCTGCGTTAACAAGGTATATGGAGATAGTACAGAAGGTTGAGATGGATCGGTTGATGCAGTTACTATCGGCCGACTGTTTATAATTGCAGTAACTTCTGCCATGAGGGTATTTAATACATTGTGTGTAAGGTTTTCTTTGTTTCCTTTAGAAGCATAAAATCCAAGATTCGTCGAGCGATGTCAATTCTCCTCCATGTGGGAAGAGTGGGGAGGGTTAAAGATCCAAGAAGATCCGCTATCTGTAAGGAACTTCTTCACTGGTAAACTTTCTATGTTGACTGCAGTGATTCCTAGTCTGTGTGTACTGCCGACAAATTTTGTACCTTTATCCGAACGAAATTTTTTAACTTTTCCTCTTATGGCTATGAAACATCTGAGAGCGTTGATAAACGTAGGTGATGACAAATCTTCCACTAGCTCGATATGTACAGCTCGACATGTCAGGCAGGTGAATAAGATAGCCCAGCGTTTGCTATTAGCTGAACCTCCTCTGGTCTTGCGCGTAACAATCTCCCACGATCCGGATGTGTCCATGCCCACATAGGTAAATGGAGGTGACGGTTTTGTACGGCATTCCGGAAGATCTCCCATCCTCTAATGTTCCAGTTTACCTCGCAGTTTTCTGCAGGTAATACACGAATGTATGACTGACGATATCAATCTCTTTCCACCAACCACCCAATATCTAGACGAACGAACGGCTCCCTCAGTTAAGTGTCTCCCCTGGTGCTTCACAACTTCATGACAATGTAGAACAAGAAGACGAGCTAGGTAAGTTCTTCCGTGAATAATGATTGGGCCATGTTCATCACACAGGGCGTCTCCAGTACGAATTCTCCCCCCTAGTCGTAATATTCCATCATGAAGGTAAGGATCCAGGTAGCGTAACGAGCTATCTTTAGATACTGGTTTGTCATTGGTCAAATTTGTGATTTCCGCAGAGAATGTTTCATTTTGACAGAGTTTTACTAAGTACAGTTCTGTTGCATGGTTTATGTGTACAGGATCCAACAATGGTAAACCAAGTTTCTTCGTCACGAATTTACGGAGAACAGAAATTGCTCTGACTAAGGATGTCCATGAGGAAAATCTATCTATCCTGGTGTAGACTTCATGAGCGTTGAAACACGTTTTCTGTACAACAATGTTAGTGTTTCTAATTTCGTTGTCTTTTTCCGGGTCAATAAGTGGAAAATCCTCTTTTTCCGATAGATAACTCTGTTGTTGTAACCAATGGGTCCTTGAAGCCACTTGCTGTGAGGTAGTTCTTTCGCAAGAATTCCTCTGCTCCCGATATCCGCAGGATTTTCCTCAGTCGAAATATAGTTCCACTGTTCTGGAGCTGAATGCTGACGGATACGCTGTACTCGGTTAGCGATGTAAGTATGGAAACGTTTGGTTTAGTTGTAGATGTATCCAAGGACTATGCGACTATCTGTATAGAACTTCACTTCATGGATAGTAGTGTCTATCTGTTTTAACACAAATGCTGCGAGTTCTGTACACAAAACTGCTGCACACAGCTCGAGTCTGGGAATCGTGTGACCATGTTGGGGTGGAAGTTTCGACTTTCCCATCAAAAATCCAACCTGTATGCGTGCATTGTCATTTAGTATCACACGTAAGTAAGCCACTGCACAAACGGCTTTTTCGGAAGCATCTGAGAAGAATTTCTCCTTTCAATTGTCTTCTCCCAGGGAAGTTGGCACGATAGTTCTATAACTCTGTAAACTCGACAGTTGGTGTAAGGTGTTGCACCAAGTTTTCCATCCATTGGCGATATTCATTGGAACCATGTCGTCCCATCCAACACCCATCCAACGGGCAAGTTTATCACTTCACGAAATAAGAATCTGCCTTGCAGAATCACAGGGGCTTTAAATCCGAGTGGATCGTACAGACTGTTCAGACATGAAAGAATTCCTCTCTTTGTTAGCGGAGGGTTCCTGACCCTGGGTACAAACTGATAAGTGAATGTGTCGGACATTACATTCCACATGTGTCCCAGACTCCGTTGTAATGGCGCTGCATTTAAGTGTAAATCCACGTCAGATAAATCTTTAGTCCTGTCTCCTGGAGGTAGTACATCCATTGTATATGAGCTGTTTGATGCAAACTTTTGAAACCTCAAGTTCCTATCTTCTTTGAGTGTAGTCTGTGTTTCTAATGCTTCATCTTCCGTTGGGTAAGATGAGAGACCATCGTCTACATAGACGTTTCTGTTAACAAATTCACAAACTCTTGGATCACACTCCTTGATCTTAACACATTGTCTCAAACAATACGTTGCCACAGCCGGAGAAGGTCAGTTTCCAAATAGGTGAACACACATACGGTATTCCAATATAGGTAAATCTGGGTCATTGTCTGTGAACCAAATAAATCGTACAAAGTTTCTGTGATCCTTTCGAATTTTGTTCAATATCACCTGTCACAGCTACTTTTTCTTTTCTAAATCTTAGTAGAATCCCATGTAAACTGTTGGTAAGATCAGGTCCACTTAAAAGAGCTGAAATCAGGGAGTGTCCCTGGAATACTGCAGATGAATCGAAAACTATACGTATTTGGTTTTGCTTTTTTGCGTTATAGACACCGAAGATCGGTAGGAACCAACACTCTTCCCCGTCCTTAAGCTCTGGTGCTTTTTCTGCATGTCCTTTAGAAAACACTTTGTCCATAAATGAGATTGCATGTTCCATTTTCAACTTATTCCTTTTACAAGAAGCTAGAAATGACAGAGTTCTTTTCTTGGCTTGTTCACGATTATTCGGAAGTTTCTCTCTACTGGATTTAAATGGAAGCGGAGCAATCCAGTTTCCGTTCTCATCTCTGTAACATTCATTGTCCATAATTTTTAGGAATTTTCGATCATTCACTGACAGGCCTGGTTCATTGTCCTGGGGTGTTTTCACAAAAATATCAGTAGTCATTATTTTCTCACTACAGAATGGGTTGTCTGAAAGTTTAGACACATACATGTACGAAGGGCTAGGTTGAAATGTTGAACTTCTTCCTGATGGTAGAATGTGCGTTTTGTTGGTCACAATGTTCATAGGTTCATGTACCTTATCATAGTTTTTGTGCAAACGGAGCTCCATGAGGTCCAGTTCTCTGTGTAAGGACATGATGAGCATCTGGATGATCTCTTCCAATGAGTAACAAAATGTCTGCCTCTTCATTCAGATCAGGTATATGAGTGACTAAGTCTGCTAGATGAGGGTATGCACGTGCCACATCTGGTGTAGAAATTTTCTCTCTGCAGTTGGGTATGTCATCACATTCTATCACAGACTGTAGATGAATTCTGTTTCCCTCCAATACTGGTTCTAAGGTAAAGTTTGATGCAAATCTGCCAGTGAGTGACACAGAACCGTTGCATGATGATAATGTGTAAGTCACAGAGTCAGTGTTCATATCAAACATGTTGAAAAACTGTGAACGAGCGAGTGTTCGACTGCTTTGGTCATCAACTATGGCGTAGATAATCCTTTTCTCTGATGGACGATCAGTGGGATAAATGTTGACCAGAATAGTTTTAGAGCACGATTTGCCCTTAAAGTTCGTTCCACATATCACGGTACACTTATTCTGCACATCTGTTTTGTCCTGGTTGATTTTCTCCCCGCCTTGATCTGAGTGTTTGGATCTGTAGTAGTCATGAAGCGCAGTATGATGAGTGTCACTTTCACAAATCTCACATTTGACTACTGTTTTACAATCACGAGCTAAGTGATTCGAGTCAAAACATCGGAAACACAGTCCAGAGTTTTTCAAAATCTTCCTCCTTTCAGATAAAGGTTTAGATCGGAATGTTTTACAATCTTTAAGACTGTGGTGTGTGTTGTAAATAGGGCATCTTTGTCCTCTTGGAGACACATACTTGTTTGGTTCCACTTCAGTTTTACACGATAGAACTGTAGTATTCTTGGTTTTCTTGTTTTGGACTGGTTCAGGGGTGCTAAAGGATCCATCATATTGAAATCCTGGATCATTTTTAATCTTACTCATTTCTTGTAAGAATTCCACGACATAATCAAATGGTGGATATGGAACATCTAGTCTGGCTTTGTAGCTTGCGACACGGGTCGTCCATTTATTTTGTAAATTATAAGGCAGTTTATTCACAATAGGTATAATGCCAGAAGATGAGTCAAAGTAGGACAATAATGTCGAGTAGCTTGAATCTTCTTTTAAAGACTCGATTTCTGCTAGAATGTCGACTAATTCATACAAACGTTTATTGTCTTTATTACTAATTCCGGGAAAGTCTCCGAGTTTGTTTTCAAAGAATGTTCTACTCAATCGGGCTTCCATAACGCTCTTGGAGTATTTTCCATATCCTATGAAGGCCTCGTTGTGGGTATGCTGTATTCGATGCTCTGATACTGGCTGCAAACTTTGAGGATTCTGGTCCTAAGAATTTCACTAATTAGTCCATTCCTTCAAACGGTGTAACTCTCAGTTCCTCTGTTATACTCTTGAAACTAGCTTTCCATGTGACAAATGTTTTTGGTTTATCACTGAACTGCGAAAATCTTGAGAATAACAGAGCCTTTTTGAGTAGAAATCTTGTAAAATCACTTACGACATTCTGGTCTTCAGAATTTTTCACCTGTTGACTAACGAATTCTTTTGCCAAAGGGTTCAGGTTAGACTGAGTCTCTTTCTGATGTGGTATGTCTTAATCAATCACAGGATCTATGGGACCATTATCACAATTTGAAGTTTGTTTAGAGAAGACGCTATTATCACTGTGATCACTAATGTAACGAGCAGTAAACTGTTTGCGATCTATCGGTACATCGATATCTGATGGTATAACAGACCCTTGTCTAGTGTCCGACTCAAAAATGCATGAAAAAGCTTTTCAAATACTGTGTAACCATATTAATCCTTTCAAAATACTTGTGATTCATACGTTTTTGCTCATTTGAGCATTTGAGCTTTTTCGGTTTCCTTATCACATTACAATTGTCTTCCACATACACACTTTGTAATTCTGCCAAGAGAGACAGTCGCATGGGAATGGTAGAGACAATCATCAGAAAAGAAAAAAAACTGATATTGGAATTTCCACAAATGGTACATGCATGAACCAATATGTTACGATTCTCAAAGAAAGATTTATTACAAAAATAAAAAAAACTGTCCAGCGTTCAAGGGTCTGCCATGGTAGTATGTCATGGCAGAAATTCTCCTGAAAATCCTTTTATTGTGGACATTATGACACATGGTTCATCAGCATTAGAGACGTGATTTTTTTTCTACTTGAGTCATACATATATGAATCATTTTAGAAACACAAGCCTATTGTAAATATAATTATGTAAGGTTTGTATAATGTATGTTACATCCTTATTTAATTTGCTGTTTAAAAAGACGGGCTTTCATTGGTACTGAGTCAATTTATACAGAAGAGAGTGGTTGTGATATTAATTGCTTTCTATTACTCATTACTACTAAATTTTTGTGAAGTTTTATAATTAACCATTTATTGATAAAAACAACAACAATATTTTACTAGTTTGCATAATAAATTTAGTGTATATTTAGTAATGGTGGTAATAATTCAATTTAACTTGTAACACATCATTTCGTTGGGATAACTTGCCTAAGTCACAAAGGAGTTGATTATGTCAAAAACATATTACGCCGCTTATCGTTACTTTAAAATACAGTATGCGAAATTTGAAGCCGTTTTCTGCAAGAAAAATTGTTTTTTTTTACACTTAAATATACACTGAAGTCAAAGTTTAAGAGATAAAGCATATTTCAATATGCTTTCAATAACATAATTATAATAATGCAGTTTACGCTTTTTATAGAAGCTGTACATAAAGCATAAACTACTGCAAGTTATCTTAAATCGTATAACAAAAGTTCAAACAAGCCTCAATTCTTAAATAAATTGCAAATTGTATTTCAATATCAACTTGTTATAACAGTTAAAATGTTCATATTGTTATTGACCTCACCTATTCGCATGTCTCCTCTTCAAAAGGGAGACATACTTTTTATTCTTAGTCTTTGGCTTTAATACTACAATCTATCAAAATATTTACCCCCCCCCCCCTTTAAGACAGTACGTGTCATATCAATGTTTTGCTCATGTGAATTACAAATCATGCTTCCGCCTACCAGTACTCTCAGTGCATTGATTATTGTCTGATCTTGTGCTCTCATCTCGCATGCAATCTTTTGAGAAGAAACAATTTTTGGTGAACTGAATCATTAAAAATAGGCATGTCGTAATTCTTAAACTGAATATTGAATATCTCTAATTTTATAAATGTAAAAAGCCAGTTTAGTGATTCACATCTATTAAAATTAGGTGTTGATTAAAATACTCAATTACAAGCCCAAACACACAGGGATCTGAAAACGGCAGTAACAACACGGGTCTTGTCTAAAGTCGTTTTTAATTGGATCCACTTGAGAACAAAAGTCTAGTGACACGTGCCATTATCTACCGTTTTCAGAAATTTTGTGGGAGTTGATTAAAAATTTTATGAAGGTATATTCATAGGCAACGAAAAATATTTTTAGAGGATATGATTATCATTCTTTAAATTCTAACAACAACTTTCCTTGTTTAATATTCTTCGCACCTTTAAAGAAAGATATTACACACTTGTAAATATTGCCTGTTTTAAATTCGCCCATTCGCAGTTTTGTTTAAGAAATTATACTGCAAGTATTCTTTGTATTTGCACCTTTTTAAATCGCCAGTCCAAACTTAGGGCGATAAGGGCGAAAATTAAACGGGGCGAATATTTCAATGTATACTGTTAAAGATATACATGAACACATATGTGTTAAACTTTGTGTAGTACCTTCATGCCCTTTGCATTCCTAATTGCACTTTAAGTACGCTATGACAATTTTCCGCAGAAATATTTGACCTCGTTTATAGCGTAAATTAATTCCATGCAAAAATCACGTCTACAGTATTTTGCTGCCTCGGGAAACAAGCAGTATGATTTACACTAAGTGAACATTTAATCAGAATTTTTTTTATTTTTAAGTGATTACAAAATATTAAAAAAGATCAAAGTATATGTGTACGTAGTTTGCATTCTCAGATAAATAATGTAATAAACTTTATTATAGAAAGGACAAGACAAAGGAAAGCAGGGCTTCTAACGGTAAAAAGGGATACGAAGATAAAGAACAGTATTCAATATTAAAGTCCATAAAACAATACTAAATAGGTGCAGAGCAAACCTGGGCCTTCAAAACATCACAGGTGGGATCAGGTGCCATGGAGGAGTGAGCATCCCCTGCTTACCGTTCTCCGGTAAAAATGCGTACTGTAATGTTTCACCGGATACACTTGTTCAAGTTTGTACTTAAGATATTTTTGTATGATAATGTTATCTTGATCTACGCTCTAATTATGGGGGTACCGTTGTACTCCTAGTGATTTAGCATGAAAATGTTTATTTCAGCTGACTCTGATATCTGTTCCTCTTATTCCGATTGGCTATTTTAAGTTGAGAGGTACACTAGGCGCTTTGTGTTTGAGCCCTGTTTGAGACTTGATTTTTACCCCTCTGCTACACTTGGTGACCAATGTAAAAACACTTTTTCTAGGACTTTGCTTTTAATGTTTTCTTGTCTCATCAATTTCTTGGATTAATTTCACCCTTGAGGAGGTTCATGACATTGATTTATTTTGCAGATATTTGAAAGTCAAAATACATGGCATAGGTCTCTACAGTCCTATGTTTAGTATATTTCCAAAGTACACCTGATTCAAAATGGGTACAAATCAGAACTTTGGCTTGAAATATTCCATACAGTGGTGCCCAACTGTATCCAAGAGACGTATTCTGCTTTTTTTCGCAACACGCTTTTGCCTTTGAGATACTTGTAAACACGGATCGTCGGACTGTCTGCACTTCCCACAATCAGATTGTTTTGGTCATCAACACAGAGAGTGCACAATTTGTTTGAAACTAAATTTGACCTGAGCAGAACAGACAGAAAATGTCCGTCCCGGTCCAGCAAATGGATACCACATTCAGGTATGGGGTCAGTATTCAAAAATAAAACTCCATGAGTACGAACACTGCAAAAACTACAAACCAAGATATTTCCAAGAACATCTGTGCAGATTCCAGAGGGGGAAAAACTTAACACCCGATTATGACCGGAGTAAGAAAACCGAAACTCTCCTGATCTGGTTACCACCTGAACTTTTCCACCATCACAATCTGATGTACAAATGTCACCATTGATGTTTTCTGTGATATAGCTTACACTTGAATATAGATCCTCCCCATGAACATTTCTCTGGATATCCTGTAACTTCATGCCGACGTTGCTATATATGGTAAGTTTCCATTTTTCATCTTTTCTCATCCCAACTAGTATGTCTCCATTGATCGGAGAAGAGAAGATAGATCGTGGTTCCCAGTCTTCTGTGGTTACCAATGTTGTGGTGGTCATATCCCTGTTTATTTTGTATATGGCTCTCTTTTCATAATCTGTATAAAGCAAATTGTCTTCTTTTGTGGTCGAGTGGTATATCTTTCTCTGTTTTCCTTTGGAAATGTTTTGAACAGTTTTCCCCTGCAAGTCAAATTTGATGAGTTTTCCATCATCACCACTTGCCCAATACTCGCTTGATAGAACAGCTGGTGATAAATGGAAAAGGACATTGATTCCAGGTATTTTAACTGTCTGTGTATAAGTTAGAGAAGAGCAACGCTCCATATTTAGCTTTTGGGTTGGCTTGGAGTTGAATTGATGCAAAGACTCCTTAATGTTTTTAACTTCTCTTGAAACTTTCCTTTCTGTACATGATTTTATTTGGCCAAAAATCTGTTCTATTTCTTTCAAAATATTTCCACTATTCGCAAATGTTGGAAACACAGGTTCAATTATTTCAGGAAAGGTCACAAGAAAAACGTTTTTATTCCTTTTGTTGTATCTGATAACATCGGTTAATTTTGATGCTGACAGATCACTATAATAGTCCTCAATCAATTTGTTAAGGTATGAGATATAGTGTTCTATCTTTTTCTGTTGCTTTACTATCTCATCCAGAATTGACGCCTCCATTAGGTCCAATTTGGCATTGTTATGTACAAGAACAGTATCAACTGCTGCCTTAATTTCGTCGGCTTTCTGATTCATCGATAACCGTATTTCAGCAATTTTCATCTTGATATTTTCTTTACTTTCCCCTTGTGATTCAACTCCCTTTTCACATTGAGGAATAATGGTATCTCGAATCTTGATCAGCTCTTCCTGGCATTGCTGTAGACATTCATTATAAACAACTTCTAGATCAAGTACCTGATGAGCATTGTGATCTGTAGTAATGCATTTTGAGCAAATAAGGGCAGGGCAGTCAACACAGAACATCTCTAGAATCTTTGTAGAATGGAAAGGGCACTTTTCTGTCGGTAATTGTTTTAACCTGTTTTTATATTGTACTACCTGATGATTCCTATTTTCATTTTCACGGAAATGACCCGTTCTACATTGTCCACACATTCGCCGGTGACAGGTATTGCAGTAAAATATGGAGTACTTGTCACATGTGGCACACTCAATGTAGTGTTGCTCTGTGTTTGCAACAGAGCTCATATTAGAGAAAGGTATGATCTGGAAAAAAAGGAAAAGTTTTGATGAAATTCAAATGATTGTTGATTACTCTCTGAGTATATAGACCTTTGGGATTGAGTTAAATAACGATTGTTGAATTTAACGCTAAATTGAAGAATTATTTTTATTAGTTTTTTACATTTTGAACACAAAACGGGGTTAGCCTTTTCTAGCAAGAGAAATTATCTACGTATTCTCTACTCACCAGATGATATTATAGATCCAGGTTCGTAATAGTTGTCTTACTTTTTCTTTGCATCTTATGTGTCCGCCATTTCAAATGTTCGTTTCATCACGATGTCTATTCAAAGTAAAACAAAAAGAGATTGTTATCTTCCATATGATATAGGAATGCATTCAGTTTGTTTGTTCACTCAGATAAAATAGAGGTGACCTGATCAAAATTTTATGACGAGAATATTACTGTAAATGTACTTAAAATAGCGGGCTTCATATTTTAGCGGCTTTGGTTCAGACGAGGATGAAAAAATTCATTAACACCAATAACAATTCATTTATAAATAGAAAATACGACACGAATATATGTAGCGCTAATTCATGATCACGCTTAATTGCGCTAAAATTTGAAATCACCACACGAAGTACAAGTAAAGTATTTTACAAATCATGATATAAAATATAAACGTATTGTTGTACAGAGACAAAACTGACATAATTAAATCATCCTTTTTTGTAATGGGTCTAAAGCATGCTGTATATAATTATATATGGACAGAAAATGGGAAAATACTTTAAATAATGTTTTTGTAATTTATGTTTTACATATTTACACAAAAAACCCAATAAATAGGAGGTCCATGTGCTACATCGCTCAACCACAAGGGATAGGAGAAAGCACGACTTAGTTCTGTAATGAGAGATTCACAAAGTAGTATGGGATTAGAGACTCCAACCAGATAAGACCAGGACATCACAAAATCGCTAAAATTACTTCTCGCTAAAGTCATATAGCAATTTTTACAGAAAAATCAATCTGCTTTAACGTAAAGAGTATACCTCATTATGGCTTTGCTGTTCTTCAGATTACATATAAAGTGTTTTTTTTTCTAAATTGTCCTATAATCTATTGGCAATGTTAAACTTCCCCATGTAGTCTATCAAACCAGCGGTTTATGCCTTTAATAAATTAGAATAACACCATGTAATTTTTTGGCTTAGTAGATCTTTTGATGAATATTGTGTAATTATTCTCTAAAATTCCATGTTTTGGCTTTTTAATATTCTTATCTTAAAAAAGTGGTCCTGGCCCTTGATTTGAAAAAAAAAAACCTTAAATCTGCTTTACACAAGGACATCAGGCAAAATCGGAGGGTGAATTTATATGTTTTTATGATAAATAAAAATTTATCTCTGTATTTTTGTATGGTTGTGAATTATATGGAGGTAAGGAACAGTTTTCAAGCTCAAAAGTCCATAAAACAAAACCAAATAGAAACAGAGCTATCACAGACCTCTAAAACATCAAAATACTCTACCTAAAACTGCTGTTATGGAGAAACGTCAGAGGTATTCTGCTTCAGCATACATGTATCCAAGAAGTTTTCTTAATAACGCCAATTCGATAACTTGATCTAAGTGATTTGGCTTAAAAAATACAAAAGCCTTTCAGTCTGTTGATATTTGTACGAACCAACAACAAAATTGTATGGCAATCGAGATGACTCGAAAATTTGCCATCGTCACTATTCCTTATCAGGCACTGTTGACCACTTAATTTTCCGTCCATGATTGATTGACTGATTTTTTTATACTATTTAACGTCCCTCTCCAGAACATTTCACTAATATGGATACGTCACCATTGCCGGTGAAGGGCTGCAAATTTAGGATTATGCTCGGTATTTACGGCTTTTGAGCAGGGAGGGATCTTTATCGTGCCACATCTGCTGTGACTCGGGGCCTCGGTTTGTACGGTCTCATCCGAAGGACCGCCCCATTTAGTCGCGTTTTACGACAAGCCGGGGGTACTGAGGACCTATTCTAACCCGGATCCCCACGTTGCTCCGTCCATGATCATGAGTGCCGAGTGTAGGTCTAAATTTGAAGCCCTTCACCGGCATCGGTGACGTCTCCATATGAGTGAAAAATTCTCAAGAGGGACGTTAAACAATATACAATCAATCAATCAATCAATCAATTAAGGCTGTGAGAAGAAAGAAAAATGAAAAAACAGGTGTTTACAAGCATATTGGTATAAATCCGCATGGCTTAGCCGACATTTTGAAGAAAGTGACAATGATAACTGAATACAATGTAATTCTTGTGAAGGACAATAAAATTGTTTATCATAAACTGACTTTGGGTATATAATTTTAAGAAATAAACATTGTAAGTATAGAAACATTCGACCCCTTTTTTTCACACCTTTTATTTGATATCAGTATTGCATGAAAAGTATGTACCAAATAATCTCCACATTTACATACATGTATTGTGCAAGTCTCCATTTTTAATGATTGTAATATACCATTTACTTATTCGAACATGGAACTGTTTGAATGGTCAAAAATGTACATTTCTTAACCGTCTTTCTGTGAGATTGATTTATAACATTGTGTTTTTAAATCCTCTTAAGAAGATTCCATTTAAATATAGACGCCCCACTTGTTGGAGATGTGCAAATTTTGTCCTATTTTCGGAACTCTGGGTCATTGATCATTGAGAGATAATTTCGTTCTATCCGCACTTACTGCCCAGCAACCTTGATTTATATGATATCATCAGAAGGACTGGTCACGTCCCAAAGTGGAATTCCCGGGAGAGTAGTAGTTCATAATATCATTAATTTATATGAAGTACTAACTCAAAACCTAAAAAATACATTGAATGTTAAATTTAGAGGGTGGAGATGACAAACAGTCATCGATCCGATTTAAAAAGGAAATTGGACACCTAAAAGTTCCAAAGGTTGGATCTGGTACCTAGAAAAGTAAGCATCTGATAGACGATTCTACAGAACCGAAGAGGAAATTAAATAACAAGAGTAAAATAAAGAAAATATTAAGAACCTTAAATTTCTACTTATGAGTGGTGAGATAATTTTTCTCGTCGTAAATTTTTGCTAAGGTCACCTCTTTTTTATCTGATTGGACAAACAAACTAAATGCATTCTTATATCACATGACAGATAAAAGATAAAAATCTATTTTCGTCTTACTTTAAGGTTAAATCAGTGTGATAAAACGAACACTTCGAAGTGGGGGACACATTAGATGTTAAGTTAAAGTAAGACAACTATTACATGTATTACGATCATGGATCTTTAATGCCATCTGGTGAGTACAGATTACTTCGAAAATTTTGTTTTATAGAAAAGATGTTCACTTATAGTTAAAGTGATTTAACACCTTTCCAATTCATAAATAGTCTTTGTGTTAATTGAATAATCTATAGCCATATCAATCGTATGCTTTTTCCAGATCATATTGCCCTTTAAAATGAGTTCTAGTGCAGTCACTGAGCAACACTACATTGAGTGTAGCACATGTAACAAGTACTCCACATTTTACTGCAACACCTGTCACCAACGAATGTGTGAGGGATGCAGAGAGGGCCATATTCGTGAAAACGAAAAAAGAAATCATCAGGTAGTCCAATATCGGAAAAGGTTGACAAAATTACCGACAGAAAAATGTCTTTTCCATCCTACAAAAATTCTAGAGATATTCTGTGTTGATTGCCCAGCCCCGATTTGTTCTAGATGCTTTACCACAGATCACAATGGTCATCAGGTACTTGACCTTGAAGTTGTTTATAATGAATGTCTACAGCAATGCCAGGAAGAGCTTGTCAATATTCGAGACACCATTATTCCTCAATGTGAAGAGGAAATCAAATCACAAGATAAAAGTAAAGAAAATGTCAAGAAGAAGACTGCTGAAATACGAATTTCGATGAATCAGAAAGCTGACGAAATTAAGGTAGCAGTGGATACTGTTCTTGTAAATAACAATGCCAAATTGGACAAAATGGAGGCGTCAATTCTGGATGAGATAGAACAGCAACAGAAAAAGGTGGAAGACTATATCGCATACCTGAACAAATTGATTGAAGACTGTTATAGTGATCTGTCATCATACAAATTATCCGAAGTTATCCGATACAACAAAAAGAAGGAAAACGTTATTCTCGTGAAGTTTCCTGAAATAATTGAACCTGGGTTTCCACGATTTGCGCAGAGTGGGAATGTTAAGAACGAAATAGAACAGATATTTGGCCATATAAAGCCATTTGCAGATAGGAAAGTTTTGAGAGAAGTTAAAAACATTAAGAAATCTTTGCATCAATTCAACTCCAAATCAACACAAAAACTTAGTATGGTGCATTGCTCCTTTTTAACTAAGACACATACTGTTAGAATACCTCGACTCAATGTCCTCTTTCATTTATCACCAGTTGTTCCATCAAGCATGTATTGGGCAAGCGGTGATGATGGAATTCTCATCAAATTTGATCTGCAGGGAAGCATTCTTCAAAACATATCTAAGGGAAAACAGAAACAGGGTTACCACTCGACCACAAAAGAAGACAATCTGATATACACAGATTATGAAAAGAAAGCCATATACAGAATAAACAAATATTTGACCACAACAAGACTTGCCACCACAGAAGACTGGGAGCCACGATCTATCTTCTCTTCTGCGATCAATGGAGACATACTAGTTGGGATGAAAAAAGACAACAAATGGAAAATAACTAGGTATACCAGCGAAGGCATGAAGTTACAGGATATCCAGAAAAATAATAATAGAAGTGACCTTTATTCAAGTGTAAGCTATATCACAGAAAACATCAATGGTGACATTTGTACATCAGATTGTGATGGTGGAAAAGTTCAGGTGGTTACTGGATCAGGCGAGTATCGGTTCTCCTACTCCAGTAATGATCAGGTGATAAGTTTTTCCCCCTCTGGAATCTGCACAGATGTTCTTGGAAATATCTTGGTTTGTTGTTCTTGCAGTATTCGTACTCTGAGTTCTATGTTTATGTTAAGTGACCCAATACGTGAATATGGTATCCATTTGCTGGACCAGGACGGCAAACTTCTGTCTGTTCTGCTCAAATCAAATTCAGTTTCAAACAAATTGTGCGCTCTTTGTGTTGATGACCAAAACAATCTGATTGTAGGAAGTGCAGACAGTCCTACAATCTGTGTTTACAAGTATCTCAAGGGCAAACGCGCGTTGTAAAAAAAAAAAAAGAAGACGTCTTTGGGAACAAGTGGACTCCGCTGTATACACTAAACTTATTTGCTAAGTGTTCACCTACCATGATTTAAGTTTTAAAAACAGATGCATACAAATACAATGTAATTATTTCTATAATCTATGGTAAATAATGGATAGTTGAATTACATGTTGCGTAAATTTTATGCCAGAATTTTAAGTAAGGTGAGAATGACATGATGAACCCTCATAATAAAAAGTCACATAAAATATTCTCTATGGAGTGGGGCAGCCATTCGCTGTAATGACTTCAAGACAACGTTTTTTAAGTAGATGTCGTGTTACTCTCAATAGAAGTTTGACCTTTCTGTTGCCATATCTACTGCTGGATCTTTCTTAACCGTTGAAATTTTTAGAGAGGGGTGGGGCTTTTGCTCAAATGCGTTCAATGGAATTCAAATTCGGGTATTTGGCAGCTTCATCACACAGCCGCCTTTTGTTCAAAATCTTTTTGCGTTTTTGTCACCTAAGTGCACCACATTAAGGGTGATTCAGATTGTTGTTTGAATTGATATTAGACTGCCATGAGCACCATTTTTTTTATCAGTTTCTTACTATTGATGGATATTGTTTTTATGTTCCTAAAATTGTTCCTAAAATTGTTTCAAGATAATTTAGCACTCTTTTAACCTGATGTGACGCAAACCCTTGGTCTCAGACGAAGAATCAGATCACGTCCGGTTTGGTTTAATTTTGTGCAAAGCTTACAAATAGTGATAAGTTGGCAATGAAAATGATATACAAGCTATAGAAAATGTGTTTAAATTGGTATTTATACTTATTTTTATTTTTAAAAAGTAATATAAAAGACAAATAAACACTAAAATTATAATGAGTGAAACGTGATACACAGATGATCCAGGTATCAACATTCCAAAATATCTTCCTTTTATATCAATGGTCATTTTGCCAATGGTTTGTGTTCTTTAGTTAAACCAATTTTTAAACTGATAATTAACACAAAAAGATGCTAATTGTGCAAAACTCAGAGCTTTAAATAAGCTTCGTCACGGAACATTGGTTTTCATTGGTAATAATTCATTCTCTTTCGACAATTGTTGTGAAGACTCATTGATTATAGAAATTTAAAAATATCATTCTATTCTATCATGTAGTTTTTTAAATAAATACATTTACCAGAGTGAACATTTAGAAGTTTTGTCAATTGTAGATCATTTAAAACCAATGGTCTGATTTGTATATCATATACTAAGCAAAAATAAAGTACAATCCATCTTCCATTACCAAATAAAATAAATCATATACCTAAATCAGGTGTATATAACCACTGGTCTGTTGAGAAGCAAGCCACAACTTTTCCTTCAAAATGGACGACATGGACCTCCTAAAGTGTGAAATTCCTCCTTGAATTTAATGAGATACAAGGAAACTTAATAAACCATAGTTCTAGATTTTTATTTTACATTGCACACTGCACATTGAAACGATTTATTATATTATTTTGCAATAAGTATACCATCTCTACAATACAAGCCATTTTATGCAAAGCTATAAAAGAAAATGGGCAGTCAATATACAAAAACAGGCAGAGCTAAAAAATAAATGTAGCAAAAGCAAAATTGCATCCATAAACTAAAGTCTGAAAGAAAATGTTAAAAATCCTCAAATTATTGTAAGGGGGCATACCTAATACAGTAAAACTCGTTTAATACGAACATGAAAATCGCGAATTTACGGATATGACGAAGTTATCTTGGGTCTCCAGCTATAAAAATTAAACGGATTTCTTATACGGATCTAACGAATTACAGATATGGCGAAGTAATTTCAGAGTTCCCAGAGACTTCGTTATAACCGAGTTTTACTGTATATAGACCTTTAACAAATATGTAGGGTCTCAATCATGCTATCAAAAACATTGGTTACAGTAAAATACTAATCATACACCGGGCCTCCTTTCCCTTTGTGTAATTTACGTGTCTGCACTTTACAATTCCTTGTAAGAGGGTAAAACAGTTGTATTTTAAGTTTAATCTGTTTAAGATTAGAAAGTTGTAGCTCAAGAGGTGTACTGATTTTCTTCTCGACCTGCAATACAAAGCCAAATATGTGTGTAAAAAGACTTCGCCGAATGATGAATTGGAAAGATTTACTTGCAGTGATATTATGATGTAGATACACTAAAAGATTTTTAATTCTTAGAAAATATGTTATTATGTTTGAAGATATTTCATTTTTATAACACGACATTTTGAGAACAAACTGAAGTCATTCAAAATACAAGACTCAGTCGCCCCCCTCGAGAACAACTATTTCCCGAAAGGCAACCTGACACCTATGCAGTCAACTTAAAAAGGTCCCGTGGTTCACTAGTAGTTCAAGAAAAAAAAACATTTGAAAGGTCTTGACAAAATAAATACACATGTAATGTATAAAGTCTAGCTCCAACTGTTCAAAAGTTAGAGGTCCGTGTTTGCTTTGCTCTCGATAGGTATAGTATCAATTGACTTTTGAGATTGACAACGTTCATGTTATCTAACAGATGACTTGTTCATGTTATAAACGCTTTAGAAGCTATTTTTGGTAACCAGATTATATAGATCAATGTCAAGCAGATAACTACTGTAATGAGACAGTAATACACGCACTAAGGTGTATGACTCTAAATGCACACTCCCTCATATTGGGCTTACCAAGGAAAAGGTAAAAAAAAAATTATAATTTACACTATTTATATATGTATGCGTCAAATCGAGCATAATAGACTCAGATGACCATGTGACCCACGAGCCTCTTATCCATATATAATCAGCTGCAGTGTAATCACGAAACAGTAGAATTTATTCAATATGCAAATTTGATAAAATGGGGATTTAAATATTTGGCCCATAATTGGTACCTTTTAACTAGAGTAAAGTACGCGGACGCCCCATGGTGCAATGATGTATGTATCACCAACAATTATGTCGAAATTTGTACTCACTTTTTAAAGTCATTGTTCAACTTATGATTGAAAATCAATCTTTATTTTGTCGTATGCATTCAAGGTCTTTGTATAGCCAGTATGTTTATTTAGCTTTAAGCAGACGATGTTCAAACAAACTTGTCATCCAAAATCTTGAAAATAAAAATAAATAAGTTAAAGACATTAAGTAAACGACATACCTTTAAATTGTTCAAGATGTCTCAATAATGTCCTTTAAGTAATAAAAATATCATACATTTAGGGATACGATGACAAAAGGTAAGAATGTTTAGTATGTTACAGATCTAGAGTTTATAATATCGTATTTACAAATGTTGATATTTGAATCACTGAATACAATAAATCCAAGTTCACAAATATACACAAATCCATTCTTTTCAATTTTTTATAGATTGTAGCACGTATTCATAAACTTAAGATAGTTTTAAACATTATTTCACCCCCTAAAGCCCCACTTCGCCTATGATAGATTGGAACCACCAGGGTTCCACCTGGAGGGTTGAAGTTCCGTAGGAGCTGGGGCACTGCCACAAGCAACCTGGACAGAAACAGCCAAAGAAAAAAAGAACTTTCCTGAAAAACAAAAGAAACCCCATATTGTATAATTCATAATGCTGGTATTTGACATTGCATATTTTTAATCAGAATTATATTCATCAAATATATGTATCTTAAATATATACAGTCTAGTAATTTGGTAAAAAGTGATCAATCTTTGAGGGACCACTTAAAGGCTTGTTTTTTTTTAATATTTGCCTGACAAATTGATATCATCATGATACATTCACCTTGGAACATAAAACAGTAATTATTGCAAATAATTTCATTTATGTGACAAGCTCTTGTTGTATTATGTTATTATAAAACAGTGTCTGTATTGGACATAGCCTTATACTACGCAGCTATTCGGTTCTTTTTTTTTTAACTAATTTTACCCTTTTCCACGGGATCATTATTGATCCGTTTACCAAACGAGAAAGCATGGTTTATTGAACTGCTGAAGTTTTCGAATTTATACCATATTTCCCAAAGAATCCTACAACTTTTGTTGTGATGCCATTTTGAAGATTTCAGACGATGTGATCTGCTTGTTATTTGCAGAAAAACGTCTGTAAAGTGAGTTTTTGTTGCGAAATCGGCCTTGTAAAGTTTACATGCGGGCATTAAGCATGCTTAGGAAGTCGCAATTCAGGACGACCAAAATACTTTACATGCGATTCTTACATGGATATTCTATTACTACGAGTCGTCTGGGGAATAATATGGTCAACTGAAGTAAATTTGGTAAACGATCGATAAACAGTGTCAGTGTATCTACAGTGGTGTAAAATATGTAGTAAATAATGTCGGGCTCAGGATCCCGAAAACTCTTACATGAACTATGTCAGCTGTAAACATAGACCCTTCACTGTAGGTCTCTACTGTAAATAATAATATACAATTACATTATAGACCTGACAGTGTATAGACTTTTTCCTGGGAGGTTTTTGCAACTGGCCGTCAGCGATTCATCTACATCGTTAATCTAATCTCTCACCAGAAGGCGTTTACGCTCTTCCGCTCCAACACCTCTGTTATCGTCTGAATTACAAGAATCTTGTAAAACGAAAATAAATCATAGATTTCCACCAACTTGGGAATTTTTTGAAATGATATAAGAAATATCAAACTGTAGCACTTCTTTTGTTTTTCAAAATTTAGATATATATTAAAATGGTTTCGATATATACGGCACTATTTTGTTTGGAATATTTATACACATTTTTATTTTCATGCTTTTAAGCTTATGCATTCGATTGTTGTATGCAATGTTGTTTCACTGTACATGGGAACATACATGTTAAGAAAGTTGCATCACGTGGTATATGGAATATCTCAGTTAACACAGGACCATATGTGTTAAGTTGTTGCATCATGTTGTATATGGAATATTTCTCTAAACACGGGGCCATACGTGTTTAGAAAGTAGATGTTTTGTACATGAAATGTTTTACTAAACACAGGACCATATACATGTTAAGTAGGTTACATCATGTTGTAATAGATATTGGCTAGACACAGGACCATATGTATTTGAATAGTTAGATCATCTTGTTCATGGAATGTTTCACTAAATACGGGACCATACGTGTTTAGTGGGTCACATGTTTTAAATGGAAGATTTTCTAAACACGGGACCATACGTGTTTAGTGGGTCACATGTTGTAAATGGAAGATTTTCTAAACACGGGACCATACGTGTTTAGTTGGTCACATGTTGTAAATAAAGATTTTCTAAACACGGGACCATACGTGTTTAGTGGGTCACATAAGGATATGGAAATAACGAACAGTATTCAATTTCAACGTCCATTAAACAAATATACAAAATAAGAGCAGAGCAAACACGGACCTCCGAAACATCAGAGGTGGGATCAGGTGCCATGGAGGAGTGAGCATCCCCTGCCGACCGGTCACACCCGCCGTGTGCTCGTTGTCATAATCAGGAAATAACGGAAAAAATCCGTGATCAATTCAGTGTATAAATAATGGACTAACAATTGGTATGAAAAACGTCAGTCAGCATTTCATTCAATGATAAATTGTATTTCCTGACAAGGTCATTGTATCGACCATAGAATTTACGAAATGATGACTTTAAACGAGATTGTTGATATTCTTGTTTCATCAACTTGCCTGTCAATAATTTACCTCGTTTAAGAAATTGTTCATACGTAGAGCACGCTCTTGCGTATCGAATCAACTGAGATATAAATACTCCGTATGCAGGTGATGAAGGTATATTGCTGCACAAGTAGAGGAAGTTAACGATAGAAAAGTTAAAGTCATCACGTTTATCATATAGCTTGGTTGTTAGATTACCATTAGTGTCTTTTTCAAGTACAATATCCAAGTATGAAGCAGAAGTGTCGGACTCTGTGGTATCTTTTATCTCAAGCTCACCAGGATATATCGTGTCGACGTAGGAATGGAAATTATCATTTTTAATTGACAATAAGTCGTCGATATGTCTAAATGTCGAGTTGAAGGCCACAGCAAGTGTTTTCTTCTTTTCACGTAAAAGATTTTGCATAAATTCTGCTTCATATGAATATAAAAATAAGTCTGCTAATAATGGACCGCAATTTGTACCCATGGGAATTCCTGGAATACCTGGTCTCCAAAACCTACATAGATATTGTCAATCAGAAACTCAAGCATCTTCTTAATGTCAACCTCAGAGTACTTATGTGTGCAATCAGAATCTGTTTTAACAAAATAATTTTTCAAATGACCAATGACGAGGTAAGTAAACTTACGAGTTCCATTTTTGTTGAAGAAGCAGCTGTTCACATGTTCACATGTTGTAAATGGAAGATTTTCTAAACACGGGACCATACGTGTTAAGGAATTTATACCACTTTGTATATGTTATATGTCACTGAGCACGGGGCCATACGTGTTGAGGCAGTTTCATTACTTTAAATATACACAGTATCTATTAATTTATTTGAAATGTCTCTTGCTGACATCAGTTACCAATAGTATGTCAGAGCGTTATACCATACGTATGCCATTATCTGTATTGTCAGATTCCGCCAAGCCAGAAGTTGTCTGTTTGTTCCTTATACCTATCCTCACAAATTCAAACCCTCAGTTTGGTAATCTGTTATTCCTCTCGAGTGGTCAGAGGTTGTCTCCAGTTAAGAGGAACATTTTTATAAGTTTGACATCTCGGTTGACTGGTCAGAATTCGAAGTTGTCTGCAGTCATGTGACATATTTTATGCAGCATGGTGTATGTTTGACACCTTTGTTGACTGCTTCAGAAGTTAACTGTTTGCAGTCACGAGGCATATTTTTATGTCTATGCAGCATGGTGTTTGTTTAGCAACTTTGTTGAATGAACAAAAGTTGCCTGCAGTTAAGAGGCACTTTAAGGCTGCATGGTGTTTGTTTGATACCTTTGTTGACTGGTTAGAAGTTGTCTGCAGTACTGAGGCACATTTTGATGCAGAATGGTGTAAGTTTAACAACTTTGTTGACTGGTGCATGGTGTATGTTTGATACCTTTGTTGACTGGTCAGAAGTTGTCTGCAGTCAAGAGGCATATTTGATGCAGAATGGTGTAAGTTTAACAACTCTGTTGACTGCAGCATGGTGTATGTTTGATACCTTTGTTGACTGGTCAGAAGTTGTCTGCAGTCAAGAGGCACATTTTTATGCAGAATGATGAAAGTTTAACAACTTTGTTGACTGGTCAGAAGTTGTCTGCAGTTGACAAGGTCAGTGTCCATAATTATAAATTCCCATTTTGCTGTCTGGTTAATATTTACTACAGACAGGTGTTTTGTACACTTTTTAAAATTATTTGATGTTTTGCCCTTTGTAATGTTTTCACTCAGTCTTATTGGATGTTTCTTTTTCTTGTTCACAATAACTATTGAATTGTCTTTTGAACTGAGTATATGTCAATTTCAAAAAAAGAAGATGTTTCAATGATTTTGTATTAATCATCCTGCTGAGGAATTTTGCGTCTCCTGCCAAGACGCCTTTGGGTGGGTGGATCCAATCTCTGATTGGATTGTGGCTGTTTGTTATTTTGTTTTCCCACCTTTTTTGATGACAGGCAGCAGTTTAGAGCATTTTGTATATGTCTTCCAGACTTATGATGTTTATAAGGGGGTCAACTTAAAATACATGTATATTGTACCTTGTGGAAGATTACAGGGTTTCAATTATTATTCTAGTCTGGTTGACCCCCCCCACCCCCGTTGCCTATGTACATCATGTTACAATGTCATTATGGTGCTGGGGGTCAAATTGTGTAATATTTTGACTAAGATGTGTAATGCTCTATATTTGAGTCCTCCTTTTTCTGACACCCAATTTGTAAACTGTGTTTTACTTTTCCGTCATTTACTTTAATAAATGACATATTTCACTTCAGCATGATGTTATTTGTTTTTGCCTGTTTATCAAAAAACAAGCTCAGTCGTTTGGCAGGAGAACTAAGGAACATAAAACAGTAATTATTGCAAATAATTTCATTTATGTGACATGTTCTTGTTGCATAATGTTATTATAAAACAGTGTCTGTATTGGACATAGCTTTATACTACGCAGCTATTCGGTTCTTTTTTTGAACTAATTTTACCCTTTTCCACGGGAGCATTATTGATCCGTTTACCAAACGAGAAAGCATAGTTTATTGAACTGCTGAAGTTTTCGAACCCACCATCCACCCCTCCTGCCACCAATGCTTGTTATTTCTTTCAGGTTGATATTTTTGTTGTTATGTTTTTCCCATCCTTTTTGATAGTTTTTGAATGGGTTTAAAAGAGATTTATAGTATTTATTTCTACCGCAGGTTCTTACTGAACAAGTAAACTTTTTGTACATTGTAATAAATGGCAAATCCATGTATTAGGTTACTGAGAATGAGTTCGACATTTATATTGTGTACCTCGCAATTTTGCTTACGTCTGCAGGTTTCCATATGATTTTTCAGCATAAAGTAGTGTGGCTTTTTATCTATGGTTTTTCCTCGGCGGTGAGAGAAACATAGTTGTGTTCAATTTAATGCCTGCGCGATTGTATTGCTATTGGCTGTTTGTTATTTTGTTTTCCACCTTTTTTGATGACAGGCAGCAGTTTATAGCATTTTGTATATGTCTTCCAAACTTATGATGTTTATAAGGGGGTCAACTTAAAATGCATGTATATTGTGCCTTGTGAAAGATTACAGGGTTTGAATTATTATTCTAGTCTGGTTGACCCCCCTTTTGCCTATGTACATCATGTTACAATGTCATTATGGTGCTGGGGGTCAAATTGTGTAATATTTTGACTAAGATGTGTAATGCTCTATATTTGAGTCCTCCTTTTTCTGACCCCCAATTTGTTAACTGTGTTTTACTTTTCCGTCATTTACTTTAATAAATGACATATTTCACTTCAGCATGATGTTATTTGTTTTTGCCTGTTTATCAAAAAACAAGCTCAGTCGTTTGGCAGGAGAACTAAGGAACATAAAAGTATTGCTGATATTATGAACTCCTTGCTCCGGTCCATTGATCTCTATGATATGAAATATAGAAATTATATAAGGTCAATTGTGAGAACTAGTATTAAACAAATTGTACATTACAGATAATGTGTTGATATAGCAAATTTTTCATGAACATAGAGATTATTTGCCTTTAAAATAATAAACACACACAAGAAGGCAAAATGAGTTTCATATACATCTCTTTTAAAAATACATTTACATATTTTCTCAAAAAATTACATCATTTCGAAATATTCAATTTAAGAAATATTAGGGCTCTTAATCGTGAAAAAAGTTCTAGAGTAGAGTATCGTAGTAAATCAGAGTATTCGATAGTTAATTATTGAAAAGCTATAATTTAACAATGGCATATTTTGTAAGGGCTGTGGGATTTTGTTTACTCCTTCAAGGCACTTAATCCTTTCTTTGACATCTTAGAGATATTATATATCGAGGCTTTACAGACAACAACCCATTTCTGAACATTTTTGCTTGTTGAACTAAAGTTTTTTATTTTGATTTTGTTTTCATGTTTCTATAGATATAAACTTCTTTATCTACTTTCCATATAATCAAATGACTCATTAATCTAATTATATTCTATAATGTCTTAATTTATATAACTAGGAAAAAAGAATAAAAATTCTCAACCGTTTGATTTAATTATTTCCTTACATTTCATCCTAGAATCAATGACTGTTATTGACAAACGCAATCAAATATGTCCTAAAGACTTCCATACAACTTCAAATCACTGTCATTTATTTGTATGTTTTATTTTCAAAGACATTATATAAGAAATACAGAAAACTTTCATACCTTCTCTTCAAAATTTGCCCAACGAAAAAACATATGGTGCAACAACAATATCATTTGATTTTCGGCCTGTTTACAACTTGTATAGATTCGTATTTAATTAAATTATTCATCCAAATATTCATCATCTCTAATCTCCCTTTATCATCTTTATATTGCAATATCTCTTATTACTCATTTTAATTTGTTGTGCTTTTAGATTTTACTGTCAAATTAAACACTGGAGTTTTTTTTCTTCTCCATGCTACGTATCTGAAGTAGTGGATCTTATATGATAGTACAAAGGTGTTTATGTTGATTTACCTTTGTGTACCCGTAAGTTATTAAAACGAAAGTAAAGTCAACTTATTTTCGTCCAACAGAAAGAATGTAAATATCAATTACAAATGGCGGACCATTCTAACTAGCTACGCTATCTGGTAGGTGAAATTTTTTGGATGTTTGTATATATTTATCTCTTTTGGGGTACAAAATAGACAATTAATGATAGAAATATTTATACAACCGTACAAAAAAATAATCATTATTTGTTAATTTTGAATTACCGGGTAAATTCTAGAACAAGAGTTTTCTACGCCTTTTATGCTCATAATTTTATAAGGGCATTCTTACCACAGCCTTAACTATTTTTCATAGATCGTGACTTTCTACTATGAGCATGAATGAAGCAACGGAACAACACTACGTAGAGTGTGACAGCTGTACCAATTACTCCAAGTTCTATTGCAACACTTGTCACTTGCAGCTGTGTGATCAATGCAGAGAAGTCCATATGCTGGAGACAGATTACAGAAATCATGAGGTAGTACTTTATCAGCATAGATTAAAGAAACTTCCGATAGAAAAATGCCCCAAGCACCCTACAAGAGTCTTAGAATTGTACTGCGTGGATTGTCCAGCATCTATCTGTTCAAAATGCTTTACCACAGATCACATTAGTCACCAGGTACTAGATCTTGAAGTTGTTTACAATAAAAGTCAACAACTATGCCAGCAAAATATTACCACTATCCGAGACACCATCCTTTCTCCATGGGAAGAGAAGTTAGTGTCACAGAGAGAAAAAGAAGAAGAGTTCAGAAAAGAATTTTCAAAGTTAAGATTATGTATGAAGCAGAGTGCTGATGAGATCAAATCAACGGTTGACACGATTCTCTTTGCCAAAAATGCTATGCTGGATGAAATGGAAGCATCAATTCTTGGTGAGATTGCTAATCAAAAAAAGAAATCAGAAGACTATATCTCATATCTAGAGCACTTCATAGAGGAATACAGCAATGACTTAACATGCAAACCATCTGAATTTGTGACTTTCAGCAAAGAAAAGTCAAATATAATCCTCCAAACATTTCCTGGAATTATTGATATTGTGTTTCCAACTTTTAAGAAAGGTGAAATCAAAAAGGAAGATATTGAAAAGCTTTTTGGTTGTTTTACACAATGTTCAGAACAAATTCATGAATCCTCAAAACCTTTCAACTCCAAGCCAAGCCCAACGCAGAGCATGGAGCTTTCATCTGGGGTCAAAGTACACGACGTTAATCTATCTGGTCTATATAAAACTACCCACTTATCATCAGTACCCTCTGGTACGTTTTGGGCCAGTGACGAAAGAAATCTCATCCATTTTGACAGAAAAGGGAATATCCTTCAGAAAATAAGTATCAAAAGACAGGAAGATGGATTTCACTCGGTTACAAAAGATCAAGAGCTCCTTTACACAGATTATGAAAAGAAAACCATCTACAAAGTAAGCGGTAATATAACAATAGGACTTATTGACACTAAAGAATGGAAACCATGGTCTATCTTCTCCTCGCACTATAATGGAGACATACTTGTGGGGATGAAGAAAGATAAAGAATGGAAAATAACAAGATACAACAGAGAAGGGATGAAGTTGCATGACATTCAGAAAAAGGATACAGGAAAAGATATTTACTCAAGTGTAAGCTACATCACCGAGAACACCAATGGTGACATTTGTACAACAGACCCCATTGCCCGTAAAATGGTTGTGGTGACAAGAACAGGAACATTTCGATTCTCTTACTCCGGTGCTACTTTTGGTCGTAATAATCACCCCTTCATTTACTTAGGTGGAGTATGCACAGATGTCCTTGGTAATATTTTGGTTTGTCGTGGCTATAGATCTAGAGGAATACCGGTATTTTATGGTGTAGTATTTTTGTTAAGGGCTGAAGAAGAACATATTGGTATCCACTTGCTGAACTGTGACGGACAATTTTTGTCTCTTCTATTGCCTCTTCGAGATTCACGCTTTTCTCTCTGTATTGACGATGAACACAATCTAATGGTGGGAAGCGAGGAAAGCTCTAAAGTATCTGTGTACAAGTATCTTCAAAGCAAAGGCATGTCATGAAAGGGAATACTTAAATACCGACTTTAATCTTTATTATTTAATCAAATCAGTAGCCATATAATTATTTTAAAGTATGTTAAAATGAATATGTTAAGTTTTTAATTTTTTTTAAACCTGTATAATAAACAAATAAGAACAATACACGAATAAATCTTTAAACATTTACGGTTATTGTTTAATCTAATGACTACAACCAATGCTCATTGAAGTATAATATGCTAAAAAATTCAAATAGATCTAACTCCTTTTTTACTTCAGTGTAAGATGATTGTACATTTTTGTGATATGAGTTATATCAAGGGTTTTTAGAAGTACCAGATAATGTAAAATATTTGCATAATCTCTGTCTTCTTACACTGTCAATGTGCACTGATCAGTTGCATTTACATTTCAAAATAACTTGGCACACAAGTAGACTGTATATCGGTTTTTGATTTCGATGAACGGTGTTGCCGTTGTTATTAAAAATAGAAATTTCTGTGAAATTCTTTCAAAATGCTACGTCTCCTACAGCACTAAGATACATCATTCTGTATATCAGTTTTGGATTTCGATGAACGGTGTTGCCTAAAAGTAGAAAATTCTGTGAAATTCTTTAAAAAGCCTACTCCTCCTACAGTTTTAGTATGATTATAATGTAATGTGGCATGGAATTAGACTACACTAAGAACATGAAGAGACTTAATCAAGGATCATTTTCTATTTATTGCTGTTGTAAAGTTCCAATTCCCAACTGCTTACGTACTTTTCTCTTCCTTTGCTATAAGTACAAACCAGTAGAGCTTCAGAGACTTCTGGTTTTTAGCGCAAAATTTTATCTATTTTCGCTTATAAATGACGTTGCATTTCTATACAGCTATCAAAGTTTGTGATGTCAATATAAAAACGTACTCTTTAAACTTTTGATCACTTGTCCGAGTTATGGTGGTTTGAATGTCGTAAATTTCCACACATTAAGCCTGCAAAATATATGAGTAATGTACATATAACTTCATAAATCTTTAAAAACTTAGTTCATTTCTTAAATTCACATCTGCCACGGTAGCCTAGTGGTATTTCAAAAGAAATACTAAAGGACTGCATTTCCGTATCTAATCAATTTTAATCTATATTTTGCATGAGTTTTAGTGTCCTAGCTTTCACAAATTCGATCAGACAAAAAAAACTTCTTTCTTTAAGTTTAGAAAACAAGTTTCTTTTAAAATAAGAAAGTGTAGCTGAAGTACCACTGTTTAAACAAAGTAAGCATATTTAACTTATGTAATCTTATTGGAAAACACTTGAAAGGCTGATACCGTATAGCGGGTTTTCTTGGCGGGTGTAAAATACTCAATGGTTTGCCTATAATTTTGGCGCAATTTCATATGAAGCAGAAATTGTGCAAAATCTTATGCGTGAAAAGAAGAAAACTCTTGCCGTGGCCTTCAACTCGTCGTTTAGATATATCGAACGACGTCTTGTCAATTTACAATGGTAATTTCCATTCCCACGTTGATACGATATATCCTGGAGAGCTTGAGATAAAGGATACCACAGAGTCTGACACAGCTGTTTCATCCTTGGATATTTTACTTGAAAAAGACGGTAATCTAACATCCAAGCTATGATGACTTTAATTTTTCTATTGTCAACTTCCCTTACTTATGCAGCAATATACATTCATCACCTGCATACGGAGTGTATATATCTCAGTTAATTCGATACGCAAGAGCATGCTCTACGTACGAACAATTTCCAAAACGAGGCAAATTATTGACAAGCAAGTTGATGAAACAAGAATATCAGCAGTCTCGTTTAAAGTCATCATTTCGTAAGTTCTATGATCGATACAATGACCTTGTCAGTAAAAACAATTTATCATTTAAGGACATATGACACTGACAGATTTTTGTCCAGGAATTTGAAAATAACAACTTGGGTCATGTTTAGATGAGTAAAATGAATAACTTTCACCTCGTACATTACAATTCATATTTGATATAAAATGGAATTTGAAATGAAAAAATATTTGCATACAATGTAGATTAATAAGGATGGCTTCAGAAGGGCAGACTTTTGTACATCACAGAAGGTTTACAATTTCTTTATATTCTACAAATTTATTATTTGCATCATTTGCAATTAAACTATGTCAAAAAATATATACCAATCCAGGCATTCACTTTTTGTTTGTGTCATCTGTCCTTAAGTCAAATGTTGACTGACGTTTTTCATACTAATTGTTAGTCCCTTATTCATATTGAATTAACGTCGGATTTTTTCCGTTATTTTTCGATCATGACAAGGAGCACACCGCGGGTGTGACCGGTCGGCAGGGGATGTTTACTCCTCCATGGCACCTGATCCTACCTCTGATGTTTCGGAGGTCCGTGTTTGCTTCTATTTTGTATTGTTTTATGGACTTTGATAATGAATACTGTTCGTTATCTCCAAACCCTTACTTTATCGGACGCATGGATTTAGTTCTTTGCAGATGGACACTAAAAAGAGAATTCACTATTTTAGCGATTAAAATTTTAGCGGACTATTATCAAAAAGCCAAAATTTTAAATTAGCACCCCTCTATAATAACCCGCTGTACGGTATTACTATTTATTAAAACCTAAATTGGGGGATACTTTTTGTAACAAATGAAGACATCACAGGTTAAAAATAAATATTTCTGGTATGTAGAAGTTGCAAAAAAATCGTTCAAGGAATGTGGCATCAGAACTTAAACAAATTATCATATTCAAAATACAGCAGAAATCAAATGTGTAACAGTTTTTATGCATAGTAGTATTTCAGTCCATATTTGTACTCAATTTCTTTGATCGATTAACTGTATATTGTTTAACTTCCCTCTCGAGAATTGTTCATTCATATGTAGACTTGCCCATGGAGAGCTGCAAATTGTGTCCTATACTCGGCAGTCAGGGCCATTGTAGCACAATGAGCGAGTAAATTATAATTTTAATTGATATATTAATTTGTTCAGTGTAATATTGACGCATTAAAATAATAGCAAATTAAGAATAATAACAGTAACAATAATAACAATGATACTATCAGTTTATAGAGCAACAGACATTTAAACCCTTAATTATGAACTTGTTTACAAAGTCTACCAGATTGGCTTAGGAAAATTGGTTTTCACCGATCTAATTTACCCAAGAACTTAAAAGTTCTCCGTTGTCCACATAAATAAAGGACATTGTAGTATCATATAAGGAGATGGGAGAGAAAACTTTCATGAGGGGCGGACTATATCAGTGTTTATGAAGTGACTCTCCGATTATATAAAGTTGTGTACACTGAGTATCAATAGCTTTCACCATCTTGGCTCCAGGATCTATGCAATTAAACTTTTCATGTACCATTGTTTTTGCTATGACTTTACAATAAAACTAAAACTTCTTAATCCATAGACATTGACAATTGTGTTATATCATTGAGCAGGGGTTTTTTTTTTCATGTCAGCACCTACTGCGACACTTGACCTCTGTTTATACGGTTTCATTCAAATGACCAGTCTCCACGTCCTACAACAAGATTCAAACTCGCGATATAAGGATCAACTCCTTACATCTCACTAAAGTTGGCTACCGAGGATGTAAAACTGTAAACCTACTTTTCTACTGGGTCACTATATTCCGCAGAAAGTCTGAAACAAAATATCTGTTCAATCCGTGGGTAGAAAATTAGTCAATACCCATGTTTTTGAGATAACTTTGTATGACTTTTTTGAATTTTAAATACACAGTTACACGATTTTAACAAAATTTTGTGACAGCTTACTCAACTTCCCATATGATTAAAAATTTATGTTTACATATTTATATTTCAATAGAATATGAGAAAAGCAACGAATAGGACAGCTGAAAGCATCAATTAATTTTTTATTCACACAACTAGTACAATTATGTACATCATCATATATTTTTTAGTTCACATTTTCCAAAAATTTCAATTCTATCATCATGATATAAAAGAGAATGAGAGTCTAACCAAATTTCAGTCTGTTTTCACGTTTGATCAAATGCTTTTGTACATTAATTAAATGTTCTTTACAAATAAAACAGTGTAACAGTTAATTCATAAACATGTAACAGATTAGTTTATAAATCACATCCATATAAAAATACAGATCTTTACACAGCCTTAACATTGCAGCACTGAAGAAACTGTGTTTTTAAATAAGCAGGATAATTTAATGTAGCTGTGATAACATCATCATGACTCTTTTTTATAGCTTTACTATTGTACACTCTGTGGAATATGAAAACATGAAATCAAAGCAACAACACTGTTATCCTGTATATCGGATAGCTTTATTTGACGCTAAAGACTAGCAATGGTGCCTTTGTTATAAGATTTACTGCATTAATACAGCAGGGAACAGTATTCACTTAGCACTCTGAGCAATTAAGAAGTTCTCTAGAATCTGTGAAATTTTATGTATGTAAGGCTTATAAAGCCCTGCACAATATGATCAGATTTGGCACAACATGTACTGTGGAGTACAGTATACATTCAGCACTCTGAGAGTGGTAGAAGTTCTGTAGGAGCTGGGGCATTATATAATGTCCTGCGCTATAGATTAAGATTAGTCATAATATGTTGTACCGCGGGGTACAGTATACACTCAGCACTCTGTGCATGGTAGAAGTTCTGTAAGAGCTGTGACATTGTGTGATGTGTTATAGATTAAGATTAGTCATGATATGTTGTACCGCGGGGTACAGTATACACTCAGCACTCTGTGCGTGGTAGAAGTTCTGTAGGAGCTGGGACACGGCCATGTAAGCTGGGGTCTGGGGCTGCCCCCTGACAGGGTCCATGTGTTGTATGGTGTTGGCGCTGATGTCGTACAGGAGGGGGACAATGATAGACTGGGGCTCCTGACCAGATGGGGGCTGGATACGAGTGAACTGGATCTGAAAGTATAGCAAATACTAGTACTATAAAGTATGATTTAAGTTAAACCCACTGACCTACTCCTAATTGAAATGCCAAGATTTCTGAGGGTAAGTCAAACAATAAGATTGATTGTTTGTGTGTTGTATAATGTCCCTCTTGAGAATTTTTCACTCATATGGAGATGCCACCACTTGCCGGTGGAGAGCTGGAAATTTTGTCCTATACTCAGCACTCAAGGCCATTGAGCAAGCAGGGATTTTTTTTATGCTAGCACCTACTGCAACTTATACTGTCTCATCCAAAGGACCAGTCTCCACATCCCACAGTAGGATTGACTCCTTACTATGCAAATCTAAAGCAGATGCTCTAACCACTGTGCCATGCAGGCAACTTAAACACTAAGAGACTAATTTGATTCACTAGATCTGAGCTTTAGGACAACTTACCATGAGTAACATCTTGATTTGTTTATTCTTGGCGACGGCGGCAGTCCCTGCAGGAGCCACAAATGCCGCCTGTGGTGGTACTGTTAGACACCACTGCATGGACCACTTCATACCACTGGTCTGGTTAGGACCCATCTACAACAGCAAAGGAAAAGTTCAAACTTTGACTGGGATTACAAAATGAAAAATAATTTTGTGAAAATACAAATATTTGTCACAGTGATATATATTGACTTGTGAAACTAGGTCAACTCTTTTGCCTTTTTCCTACAGTAAACAGAAAACATCATACCAGTTCGAGTCTCATGAGTTGAACACAGTCTTTGAGGATTCTGATGGGGGTCTCCAGTATTCTACAGAAGGCTCTCAGAGCGTTCACTTTGTACGGAGGACAGGCAACCTAGACAGAAACAGGCAAAATAGTTAAAGATTCATTGCTCAAAAAATTGACAGAGAATCAAGAGAGATTTTCATCTTAAAATTCTAGTAGCTGACATGGTCAAGTACTTACCGTAAATCTGGAAATTTTTACGTCGATTTTATTTTGCGAATTCAGGTCAAAATGGTGTTAATTTTTACGTTTCAAAATTTTGCGAATGACCACTGCTTTGTTAACATTTTCTTATTGGTAATTTATTTTTAAGAAAAATAATTTTGCGAATTCAATAAACTCGCAAATTTGCTAAAAATTTATCTACAGCAAAAAATTCCAGATTTACGGTATAACAATCACTTTAATCTGATATGCTTCTAAAAAACTATTTTGGTATACAGACAGATTCATTGGGCATGTTGAGAAAAGTAAAACTATGAATTGAGTCAGAATATGCCACAATAAGTTTGGTCTGATAAACTGATAACAGTATGGTGTATTTACCTTGGAGTCAAAGTACTGCTGGATGATGTTAAGGACTTCCATACTCCACTGATCTCTGTGTTCTATAAAATAGAGTCAGTTGTGAGAAATAATGAAATCACAATAACCTAAAACAAGAGGCCCATGGGCCACATCGCTCACCTGAGCACTGTGGCTAGGAAAAAGCAGAATTGGTTTATACTTGAAAAGCTTAAATCCAAAAGTAGTCCAAAGACCAATCATGGCTTTGCTATTCATGAGAAGAAGATTTTTAAAGAATTTTCCTATACATTTCTATGTAAAAATTTGGTCGGCCATTTAAGCCCCGCCCTACCCCCGGGGGTAATGATTTGAACAAACTTGAATCTACACTACCTGAGGATGCTTCGATATAAATATGATCAATTATGGCTTTGCTATTCTTGAGAAGAAGATTTCTAAGGAATTTTCCTATATATTTCTATGTAAAAATTTGGTCGGCCATTTTGGCCCCGCCCTACCCCCGGGGGTCATGATTTGAACAAACTTGAATCTACACTACCTGAGCATGCTCCCATATAAATATGATCAATTATGGCTATGCTATTCTTGAGAAGAAGATTTTTAAAGAATTTTCCTATACATTTCTATGTAAAACTTTGGTCGGCCATTTTGGCCCTGCCCTACCCCTGGGGGTCATGATTTGAACAAACCTGAATCTACACTACCTGAGGATGCTTCCATATAAATATGATCAATTATGGCTATGCTATTCTTGAGAAGAAGATTTTTAAAGAATTTTCCTATATATTTCTATGTAAAACTTTGGTCGGCCATTTTGGCCCCGCCCTACCCCCGGGGGTCATGATTTGAACAAACTTGAATCTACACTACCTGAGGATGTTTCCCCATAAGTTTCATCTTTCCTGGCACAGTGGTTCTTGAGAAGAAGATTTTTAAAATATGCCACCAAATTTTCATTAATTCCCAATTATCTCCCCTTGAATTAGGGCGTGGCCCTTCATTTGAACAAACTTGAATCCCCTTCACCCAAGGATACTTTGTGGCAAGTTTGGTTGAAATTGGCCCAGAGGTTCTTGAGAAGAAGTCGAAAATGTGAAAAGTTTACAGACAGACAGACAGACAGACGGACAGACAGACGGACAGACGGACAGACGGACGCCGGACAAAATGTGATCAGAAAAGCTCACTTGAGCCTTCGGCTCAGGTGAGCTAAAAATGAAGTGACCTTTAAATGGTGAAGAAATATATAATTATGTTTTTTTTTTGTTTTCCTTGCACATAAGGGATCCTAGTTATATATAAGATGGGTTTACCTGGTACTGACTGGACATTCATATGAAGACTCTGTAGGTTGTTACTAAAGCTGACGTGGAACTGTAGAGTCTCTACTTTAAATGAGATTATGTTAGGATCAGTGGAGCGCATCGGGGTCAGCTGTAAAAAACATACTAGGTAATCAAAGATTACAAAGCTCACCTCGACGAATGTTATCAGTTTAAGTAATGCAAATCTCACAACATATTTTCTTAATATTTAGTATTCATTTCAACAACAATATTCTTGCAAGTTGTGTTTAACCCCTTACATGGCATATACACATTTCTAAGCCTGTAGCATGAAAAATATGTATATGTATAGTGTAAACAAATATTCATAACTGTTAATACTGCATATATCAAGGTCTTCAAGTTCATTCGGATTGATCTGTTCCCAAAACTTTAACCAAGTCTCTTGTATGGGAAATATAGGTCAGATCCAGCATCGGAAGCAAGTTTGATAGTGTCCATCCTTAGATGCATCATCCATGCAAGTTTGGTTAAGCTAGGGCTTATTGTTACTTGGGAATGAAAATGTAGGTCAGATCCAGCATCCGAAGCAAGTCTGGTAGTGTCCATCCCTAGATACATCATCCATGCAGATTTGGTTTCGCTAGGGCTTATATATACTTGGGAATGTAAATATAGGTCAGATCCAGCATCCGAAGCTAGTCTGGTAATGTCCATCCCTAGATGTATCATCCATACAAGTTTGGTCCAAAAAGGGCTTATAGTCACTTGGGAATGAAAATGTAGGTCAGATCCAGCATCCGAAGCAAGTCTGGTAGTGTACATCCCTAGATGCATCATCCATGCAAGTTTGGTCCAAATAGGGCTTATAGTTCCTGCGGAATGGACCTGCTCCAAAAACTTTAACCTGGTCACTCCTCTGGAAAACGTAGGTCAGATCCAGCATCCGAAGCAAGTTTGGTAGTGTACATCCCTAGATGCATCATCCATGCAAGTTTGGTCCAAATAGGGCTTATAGTTCCTGCGGAATGGACCTGCTCCAAAAACTTTAACCTGCTCCAAAAACTTTAACCTGGTCACTCCTCTGGAAAATGTAGGTCAGATCCAGCATCCGAAGCAAGTCTTGTAGTGTAATTCCCTAGATGCATCATCCATGCAAGTTTGGTTCAGGTAAGGCTAATAGTTACTTGGGAATGGACTTGCTCCTAAAACTTTAACCTGGGATGCCGACGCTAACGCCGACACCGACGGTATAGCATAAGCTCATCTCGACTTCGTCGAGGTGAGCTAAAAAATCATCATACAGAATTATTAGAACAACACAAATATGGGTTCATGATAAGAACATCTTTAAAAAATTGTTTGTTTACTTTCTCCTAACTAACTGGCTAAAAATGGCCCGCCTCAAAAGTTTTTTTCAACCTACAGGGAAGATGAATTTTAAAAATTTAGTGTGAAAATTAAAATTTTCTGATAAAAAAAAAATTTCACCAACCTACCAACCCAATTTTGTCACCCCGAGTCGAGAGGGCAAAACTTTATCATTTTAAATTTGACCTAAGCATGGTCTAAGAATTTAGTACATGTACCAGTATTGCTAGTGTTTACAGAAAGACCAGAGTTATAAGATCACCAACAAAGTAGTACTGCACTTGTTCCCCTTGTTCATATAACTTACGGATTCAGACTGGATCAGCCTGGGTAGGTTCCTCCTTAAGTACACACTCCCTAAGAATCTCTCCAGGGGGGAGGATGATATAGTGTAGGGGAGGGACTGAGATCTGTTGGGGGTCAGGAGCGTGTCAAAGGCATCATGGGATAGCAGGGTGGGAATGGACGCGGCCCAGGCTCGCTGTGGAAGCATTCTGGTGGTGTGACTCAGCACTGTAAAGGAACATTACATGTTTAATTAATGATGATAATTATATGCAATCATATTCTAAATTCAAGAACTGAAATTTATTTAAATAGTAATTACAATTATAATGCAATTGCATTTACATAGCAAATTAAATGCACTGAAGGAAAAATGAAACCCAGATTTATGGTAGAAAGTCTGAAAGTAGGTTTTTTATACATGCAATTATTTCGCTTCAGGACTTAATTGTAAGATATGACCAATGGTTGTTACCCATGTTTACAATACTTTTAAGGATATATACAAGAAACAAGAGACTGAGTTTGATTAGTGTTGCAGTAGCTTGTAGTTTGATATTCAGAAATCTGATGACAGAACACCTTTTACTAAGCCAGATTGAGAAGTAAAGGTTTGATGCAGCGTTAAAATTAATTTCACTGTCAAAGATTTTACAGTTTTACACACTTACAAGAATTAATCTCATCTCTAAAATTCCCCAAATGTTTAGGGAGAAACTCTGAAAATATTCCACATTAAAAGTAAAATAATTTTTAGCAGCAATCACTTTTATTTTTTCTATATTACATGTGAGTATTCCTATCTCTGTTTTTGAAAACTTCCATGATTTAAATAACAACAATTTATTAAGTACAAGTAATCTTTTCAACTGATATTAACAAAGAAAATATCATAATTTGATTTTGTAGCACTGTTGCTCTATGCATTTGATTCAGACCACTTTCTGTCCTCTGTTCTCAACAACCTGATACACTAAAACACATATTCTTGCCAAGACCCGTCCTGTAGATTTTCTACGGTCTCTGATGTTTCCTGTAGACATGAACCATACCTTGTAGATTTCTTGTGACCTTGAATCTTACCAACCTGTGACATTTTATCTCTTACATGTAGATATGCTATGATGTCATCCCTGTAGATTTGCTGCAGCAACACTTAAATATCATGACCTATATGATATCTTACCTGTAAATTTGAATTCAACTCTTACCTGTAGATTTGCTGTGGTCGCCGTCCTTGACCTGTGTCTGGGGTGAGTGTAGTGCTGGATTCCCCGGGGAGTGGGCGGTGTGTCTAGAGGCGGGGGAGGGACCAGACACTGAGGGGGAGTTAGGCCAGTTCCTCTGTACTGGGGACGGCATGGCAAGACTAGCACTGGTGAAGGGGGACCCCACATCTAAACCTGATACAGATAATCACATTTTAACCTGACACAAATAATCACATCTTTACTTCAATGAGTTTTATGCTCACCCTCTGAGAATATACTTTAGAATGATATTTTTAATTAAATTCTTGCACAATTTGATAAAAATATATAGATTATTAGGAGTACCTTCAAGTTAATGAAATACATGTGATAAACACCTGAGTATAAAATCATTCTGTCCTTACCTTGTGGTCCCATGAATCCTGAGGCTGGACTCTGCATATGTATCCCCAGGGACTGTGGGGAGGGGGCAGGGACGAACGCACTGGACCCTGGGGAGGGGACGTGGAGCTGGGGGTTCCCAGGGGACCCCACATTGAGCAGGGTACTGGGGGAGGGGGTACCAATCAGTGCGGTGGAGGGGGAAGGGGTCACCTGTAACAAAAACAGACAGTCCTTTTAATTAAATCATAGAAAAACCGCTTGGTTAAATATATAATAATTGAATTCTACAATTAAAATGTTTTACATGTACTAGCAAGTTCTCAAGCATTTAAAAAAAGGTTTTATTAGAGTGTTGAAAGTTTGATGATTTTGATATTTTGGAATAAGACGGGTGAAACTTTGATGCTTTCATTTGTAGAATATAACAGTGCTGCTAAACAAGTTTGTGAAAATTTATTATAATGGAAAATTTTACAATTTTAAAAGATTTGTCATCATTTCCACTGTACATGGTTTTCACATTTATAGTAAATTCTCTTATCTGTTCCCATGAATACAGTCTTACAAAAGTTCCGATCACTTACCCCTGATATCCTGGCAGCGCTGGGTGAGGCCGGTGTGTGGGGGTTAGAGGGCGGGGTCATGGGGAACCTGAGGCTGGTCTCCCTCTGTCTAGATGCCGGGGAGCCAGTAGATGGGGGCTGGGAGGAGAGACTGAAGATGTCTATAGAGTCCATGGGGGAGGGCGGATTATCATCCTCAGTGGTGGACATACGGTGGGTGTGTCTGCCTGTTATAGCATCGTCCACGTACTTGTTCAGGAAATGCTGAAAAATACAACAAAGGTGTATGATTATAAGGTGTTGTAACTGGTTTAAAACACTACATACGAAGACTACAGTACATATATATTTAAATAATCCCATGTTAGGTTACCTTCAGTCTAATCAAATATCAAGCAGATCTTCAATACAGTTCACTTAATAATTCACACAGCAGACAATCACTTAATTAATCTTGGGAATTCTTATTTAACATAAAGGCATAAAAGTGACTGACCTTGAACTTGAACATAGACAACTGACCTTGAACATAGATGTGGGACTGAATCCATCCACAGCCTTGCTGTTGTCAAACAAACTGTAAGCCCCATCTCTAACGGAAACAATCTTGTTACTACGGAAATGGACGTCAATACAAGATCTGACAGGTGTTAAAGAAAGTTAAATAAAAAGAACAATTTACATTAAAATATTTAAGATAAATGCACAGACAGCTTCAAATTAGATCTTTATTATACTGAACTGCAGTAGAAAACTCCCTGGGCATAAACTACATTTTTTGTACATCACATGATTGTACATATAAGGATACATATTCCTGAATGCTATTCGTACATGAGTGGTAGACTGTGGAATCACTGTAAAACTCTGCATCGGCTGCTTCACGTTCTGTTAAATAAAAACAAAGGTCTGCATGTTTGAGAGGTTCTAATGCATCAGTATACAGTTATAATAATTTTGAAAGCTTTGTGACTAAAACCTTAAGGAATGAAAATACTGGAAAAGTTTGTTCAAGTAATAGACTAATTGATGTCTGACCTACAATTTATTAGAAGTTTCAGTGCTTCCTAACTTACGGTAGCAGCAGCCTGTACGAGGGACATACTCAGTTTGTTGATGGAGGACATCGGGGCCCACGTCTCCTGGAGAACCTACAAGTACAGGTATGTAGAAATAAGTTACTCTTTACCTTGAAATCCTTGTCCGTGACTGAAGAAATGGGCCAAGTAGTAATACATGAACACATGTCGATGCCTTGGTATTAATTGACATATTGTTGTGTGATAGCTAAATGATTCTAGCATATAATGTGAGTTGGAGGGCTGAAGGAGTCTTTATACATCAGGAGTTCTTCCTTGTGAACATTGTGTGTTCCTTCTTCCAGTGTTGTGTATATATGGACTAAATGATATTAGTCACCGAAGTATGAGTCAGAGTGAGAAAAAAGGTTAAGCCACTGAAGTAGTGAGATTTTCATATGTCAGTAGAAAGTATCAGTCTTGATGATGTGGTGATTGTGTGCACGTGTGGAATGGGTGAGGTAAAAAGTGTTTGCTCAGAGGAATGGGGGCCAGGGTGTCTTACCTGACAAATCTGGGCCAGTGAGTGAGTGTGATTAAGCTCCCTCTGGAACTGAGACAGAAGTATGGTGTGAGGATTGACTGTCGTAGAACTACCCACAGTTCCCAGGGTCACATTAAACTGCTTGGAATCACCCTTCCACTGTATGTTTATCTACAAATACAAAGTGTAAATAATTGGAACAAATACATAGTCGCAATCTAGATGATAAAGAAATCCTTGTTTCAAGCTTTTTAATATGTTAAAAAGTTAAAAAGGGTTCAGTTGTGTATATTTATTACAAAAGTTTAACAAGTCATTCGAAATCAAGATTTACATTATGATTTAAGTTTTTACTGTAAGACTATTTACCAGGCTAGTTCTGTTAGGTCCGTATAACATTGACAGTTTACGATAATCATAGGAATATATGTCTACTGTTGATCCAAGCTCTGTCCTCACATCTGAAAATAAAGTGATATGAAATTTAATATAGTAATCATATTAAATAAAGCAAACTTTATAAAGAAGAACTACACATTCCATCATTAATTGTGATATTTCAAAAATCACATCTCGATTGCAAAATCATTGGTGATTGAATTCTCTAATAATTTTGTCTAATAGTTATTCCAAGAAAACACATAGTCACATACCTGTGTACATTTCTGCAAAGTCGTGAACAATACTATACAGGTGACAGATGCCTGCCCATTCATCCAGGATGTCCTTGACCACCTTCTTAAGGTTATCTATATTTAGCTCCATCATGATGTGAACTCTTTGTACAGGACCTGCCAAAAGTAGTCATTCAAAATCTGTATGTAGTTTCTTGAGTCTTTTCTATTAATAAATTATATCCTTGATTAGTATAAAATTGCTACATGTATATAATATATTCTAGGGAGTATATTTTACCTTGTTCCTTTCTGTTTGAACTTTCCAATGGTGGCTTTGAGAACAGAAACTGAAAAAAGAATATACAAACAATAAAAAATGTACATTTGATATGAGAGTAAATTGCATTTCTTTCTTTTTTCAACACTCCTTTTTGTTGTATTTCAATTTTTATTTATTGACAAGGTATTTCTATTATCTGGCTTGGATCAATTCATCATTTTTACTTCCCCAACTCAACATCTTACTAGCTGCTTTTCCTATACAATCTTGTTTCCCATTGGGTGAGTTAGTCTAAGAAAGCCTGTTTCTGTTTGGTTGATTTTTTTCTCACCTCTACAATCCAGTTTCTCATTGGTTTACTAAGGATCCTGACTTTGATTGACAGTAGCACTTTTTTCACCATATCACACATTCCCTCTCCCAAACCTTCCACATCAGGCATGCTGAAAAGTTCACAGAACTTCAAATATGTGATCTATCTAACAAATACTGGTGCACATAAATGATAGATGTTTACACTTGGTCATGTAAGTATACCGGTACATATACAGTGAGTGTACCTGAGAAGAGAAAGACAAAAGCAGGTTCCCTCACAATCAGCCTGGACACCTGTGTGAACTACACCATTCTTCTCAAACTGTAATAAAAACGTCAAAAATAATAAAATATGGAAAGTAATAGTATATTACAGCCTGTACAAAGCTATTTTGTAACATTGTTCTAATGTTCTTTTTTCTAGAATTCTGTGTCCTAAAACTATCTTATCTGAAGACCTACAAGTACATGTCTACAGGAATCCAGTTCCAGAACCTCCAGTTCTGAATTATGACCAGCTATCATAGTTGTTTTGTTATAAATTGACTAGAGGGATCTCAATTCTAATTCAAAATTAACCAAAGATCTTAAGTTGGTTGACTAGTATAAAATCCTACCTTTACTCCTAAGTTAACTTGTGGGATCTAACCTGTACTCCTACAATGACTAGTTAGATCTCTAGTCAAAATTTGAATTGTGGGATCTTTTTGTATTAAGTGTATAATGAGATTTTACCTCTAGTCCTAAGTTGACGAGTGGGATTCTCTCCTCACAGCTGGCTAGGATGTAAGCTAGCTCTGGACTAAAGTATGGGTGTCCTTTGGTTTTCTTCACAGGGGGTTCTCTCAACTCTCCCAGCATTATCTAAAATATTGTTTGTAAGATATATTATCAAGATTCTCAACACAATTTTAATTGCAGGTAAAACAAATTACATTCGTCTGCATGAAAGCTGCCCCTTTCGAGATAAATGTAACTTGTCTGTTTTCAAAGAAATGCTCTACTCTACCTAATGCAAATAGGTGTTTGATAGAATACACCAGATATTATTTAAATTCAAAAATATGATTATCATGTCACAGTTAAGCATGGAAAGAATACATTTATAAAACCCTACCTTCCTCTTTCTTCTCTTGCTCTCAATATTACTTTGTTCTTGCTCATCTGCAATACAAAATACATTTGTATGTACGATAAAAAAACATTTTCATATCCTTTTATATCTGTATTTGCATACGTTAAGTAACTCTCCCGATTTAGGCGGGAGTCTACCGCTTTTTCACTCCATCTCCTGCCAACCGATTTAATTCAGAAATCTACCGCTTTTCTATAAAAGCTGTGTCTAAAGTATTTTTGGTTCGCTTGGGTAACCATTTTTGAAGCCACTCTCATAAAATCTCGCTAGAAATCGCGTGATTTGACTCGGAATCATACAAACGCTTTTTTTGTACATAGATTTCAAGCACAGATTTGACAACAACAACATAAGACTACCAGTGATTACATTGGTTACGATAAATTAATCAACATCCCTGCCATGAAAAAGGAGATACAGCTTTTAAGAATTAGAAGAAAACATTTGAGATCGTCTTTAAAAGCACAGAAGCTAACAACTTTATCAATAAAGTCAATAGAAATCACTCGATTGACCAAGCCATGTGGCACATCTCTACTTTCGTTTTCGATCATCGCGGGAAATCTGATTTATATAACGAAAGATACGAACTTGTTTTAGATCTAGATTAAACCATGCCATCATTTTTTTTTGTTTAAAAACTGAATGAACATTCAGAATTATTGCTTCTAGGCTATTTCAGCAAAGATCACTCTTCAAAAGGCTAAGTAATGCAGCCAATCCAAGCAAAATGATGAGCATGAAAAATATTTGAATTTGTACAATTTATGTCAAACTTAAGGTGTTTCTGTCTTCTTCTTTGCTGTTGATATTTAAGATTAATTAGTGTAGGTACCTGATTTCATTTAAGGCTTATAATATACATGTATATTACATGAAAGATATCGATAATCTAAGCGTTAAACAACACGCGCGCAATGCTACCGCTTTTGAGGTCTGAATCTCCCTCTTTTTCATCACAATAGGTTAACATGTATGGTATTTGCACCTTTTAAGGACTGTAATTTTCTGACAAATGAATTTTATCTTTATCAGCTTTGAAAATAGTTTACAATGAACCAAAATCTATTTAACTTTCTTTTTACCTTTAATTTACTTTTTTTAGTCAACAAAAAACCCATAAATTTCTATTCATCATAAAATTTATGAAGAATCTTGTATATAATAAACTTTACACACCATAAATTTTGGTGAATGGTCCGTGGATGAAGGAGTAGACGTCCAAAGGTATAAGTCTCCCAGCCTTCAGATAAAGCTTGGAGCAGGGGTCGTCACTGATGTCTATCTCCGAGCCGTCAGCGGTACACTGCGTGGTGTCCAGCAGGTAATATTTATAGTTCACCATGGTGTCTCCTTCAAGCAACTCTACCACCTGAAAAATTCAACCGCTCCTTAAACATTTCTGGTTTAAAAGCAGCTAATCAAAATTGTCCACCTTCTTCTTTGGGAATTTTTAAAGGATTTATTTTAATAGATTGATCAAAAACATATAAGTGGTTTTTCAGAACTTATTCCCTTGATTCACACTTTCTCTGGAGAAAAAATTTTAGAAGCAAAGATGATAAGACAATGAAAGCAATCATCAGAAATACTTTTAGTTTAAATTCCATTGATTCAGAGTCCTTTGGTAGTAATGCCTTACTAGATAAAATGTGGACTGCTTTGGTACTCTGATGTAGAGGCGGGACTTGCTGATCTTTTCTAGCGGGTGATTGGTCAGATTGATGAATGACAGGTGTTTTTGACAGGTGGTGGGCAGGTACTGGGCAGACTTCTCACACCTCATCACACACAAACGTAATCTAAAATATCATCATAATTTTTACAATTAATAATGAATTAAGTATTCAAGACATCACACACAAACGTAATCTGAGAGATCAATATTAACCATTAGGAAAGAATTATATATGTATACAAATTATTCCTAATATTTCACAAGGCAAGAGTAAAAATTTTGCCTTGACAAGTAAGTAATTATATATCATGTACCTGAGATTTCTTATGAGTCTGTCCAAACTTTTCCTGTCTCCATTTAAAGCATCTTCTAAATCCTCAACCTCTTGTACATCTACCAAAAAATCACCATCAAATACATGTTCATTATATGTTAAAACACATGAATGAGATTTGTACACGTCTTCATAAATTGTATTATTGTATAACCTGACGTACCTTTAGCAGCTGGTACAGATGTTTATTATATTTGTGATATATCCCAACATACCTTTAGCGGCTGTACAGATGTTTATTATATTTGTGATATATCCCAACATACCTTTAGCGGCTGGTACAGATGTTTACTATATTTGTGATATATCCCAACATACCTTTAGCGGCGGGTATAGATGCCAGTTTACTACAGCAGTATATCCTGACGTACCTTTAGCGGCGGGTATAAATGTTTACTATTGTGGTATATCCTGACGTACCTTTAGCGGCGGGTATGAATGTTTACTATTGTGGTATATACTGACGTACCTTTAGCAGCGGGTATAAATGTTTACTATTGTGATATATGCTGACGTACCTTTAGCGGCGGGTATGAATGTTTACTATTGTGGTATATACTGACATACCTTTAGCAGCGGGTATAAATGTTTACTATTGTGATATAACCTGACATACCTTTGGCGGCGGGTATGGACGCCAGTAGGTTCCCCCGCTGACAGTCCACCATCACCCTCAGCTTTTCAGACTCCATGGAGGGCTCTAATAGGGGGACATGTAGGGCATTAGGCAGGTCCCGTATCTCACCTATAAATAGACAAATATATCTAACACAGGAACAAGTAGGGTGTTAAGCAGGTCCCGAATCTCACCTATAAAACATACAGGCAAAAACATGGGGCCTACCGTAAATCTGGAAATTTTTCTGTAGATAAATTTTTAGCAGATTTGCGAGTTCATTGCATTCGCAAAAATATTTTTCTTAAAAATAAATTACTAATAAGAAAATGTAAACAAAGCAGTGGTAATTCGCAAAATTTTGAAACGTAAAAATTAATCAACAGCATTTTGACCCGAATTCGCAAAATAAAATTGACGTAAAAATTTCCAGATTTACGGTATTCACAAACTTTTAAGTACTCTTTGGTTAAATCACCAATATGTACAAATCATAAGACCGAAGCATTATAAACTTAAACACATTGGTATACTTACAAGCTCCTTCTGTGAACTTCTGTAAATCCTTGGCCAGGTCCTGTGAAGGAAATCAGATATAATGTGTCAGCAGGGGATTAATGAGACAGTATAAGTAGGCTGCTATAATATTTTACACTGTTTGACCAAGAATAAAAAATTTTGCCCTTAATTTGATTATGGCCCAACCTTGTTATCTTGAACTGGACAAAGCAAAGAAAAAAACACAGTTATTTTCAGGGATTCAAGATATTGATTAAAATCTTATGATGAAAAATTTGAGACTTCAAACATGTCTCAATTTTTTGAGATAGTAATGTTAAGATACTCAAGTTCATCTTTATACGGCATATTTGCTCACCTTTAACTTGATCAGCCCCCGGAACTCTATGGTCTGTATGTAGTACCTACCTTTAACTTGACCAGCCCCCTGACTTCTATGGTCTGTATGTTGTAATTCCTACCTTTAACTTGACGAGCCCCCGGACCTCTATGGTCTGTATGTTGTAATTCATACCTTTAACTTGACGAGCCCCCTGACTTCTATGGTCTGTATGTTGTAATTCCTACCTTTAACTTGAAGAGCCCCCGGACCTCTATTGTTTGTATGTTGTAATTCTCACCTTTAACTTGACCAGCCCCCGGACCTCTATGGTCTGTATGTTGTAATTCATACCTTTAACTTGACGAGCCCCCTGACTTCTATGGTCTGTATGTTGTAATTCCTACCTTTAACTTGAAGAGCCCCCGGACCTCTATTGTTTGTATGTTGTAATTCTCACCTTTAACTTGACCAGCCCCCGGACCTCTATGGTCTGTATGTTGTAATTCATACCTTTAACTTGACGAGCCCCCGGACCTCTATGGTCTGTATATTATAATTCCTACCTTTAACTTGACCAGCCCGCGGACCTCTATGGTCTGTATCAGCAGTCTCTCCATTGACAGGTGGTTGCTCTTTATGGCCAGCCCTACCCTGGAGCTCTCCTCTACAGACATGGAGGGGAAGTGACTAATCTGTAGGGGCCGCCCGTCGTCGTCCTCCGCCACGTGTACACTCAGCCGGAACACTGTAGAGCAAACAATGAGGTAAATTATAAACGTTTACACACAAACGTTTACACTCAAACGGAACACTGCCATTTGAAAAACAATAAAATGTGGTTCAACTAATGCGAAATAGATGAATACATCAAGCAGATTGGCTGCTTCAATAATCCTGTCACTGATTATATAACACATTTCAGTGCTTTAGTTAGGTGTAGGTATCTTTTGAGACATCTGCATCAGTTTTTTCTTTAAATTCTTTGTTTTCAAGATAAATCAAATACCGTATAAGTAGAATTTTTAGCGAGGATTTAATTTTGGCATTATTAGCGAGGGTGCTGACATCGCTAAAATTGACTATCGCTAAAAATTAATTGCGTATTATTTGTAATAGCTTTTTTAGTTAGTATTTTAAAATCGCTAAAATTACTTCTCGCTCAAAATAAAATACCAGATTTTAGGTTGAAATCGCTAAATTTGCGTCTCGCTAAAATTTCCACTTATATACAGTATTAGACTTTTAATTAAGGTACTGAACTTTAATTGATCTTCAAATTTTAATAGGTTTGTCTCACTTGCAGAAAAAAAAAATATATAGAGTTGTAGTAAAATAAGGCAATGTAGTTGCTATGGAAACATAAAACAATTAACTCACACAAAGCTTCCTGTGATTTCTCTCTTCTGGTTGGATCCCTGTAAACAAAATTAACAAATTATTAAACAATGGATTATTTAAACTTTAGTTACTAAAGTATCTATTTGTCTGGGACATCAAATAATATACAAAACATGTACTTCAAAAAGAAAGTGAGGCATGCCATGAAACCATTCCTCACCTCCAGTAGGACACAGACAAACATTTCCCGATGTCATATTTCTCTACACATATACTGTCTCCCATCCGATCCTTGATCAACCTCTGTGTCTGAAACAAATAATTCAAAAATAAAATTTCTTTAAGAAACTGCACAAATTTAAAATCTAAATATGTTTTACATTTCAAATATTTAAACAAAAAGGATGATGAAATAAGACTCTTAACTAGCTAGGATAGAATGTTACTAAAGCTCAAGCAAAATTCATCATATCAATATTTTTCCTCCCAAATTGCATACACAGTGTACAAAATAATTCCTACATATATCATACAGATAAATGAACAGCAAGTATATCAAGGGAAATTTTTCTCCAGAGATTTTTTGTCTTATCAATAATGATGAGAACTTTTACCTGAGAATGTAGGACCTCAAGTTGTAAGGAAAGACAGAAAGTATCTATAGAAGTTAAGAATCAACAATCAAATTAAACACATGATCCTCATTTGTAAACAATAATCTGATCGAAAACAGTGTTTGCAATGCTTTTTCTGTTTTTCAAACACTTAACAAGCTTAGGCCAAAAACACACATTATTAATTTTACAAAAAAACAATATTGAAATTTTTTTTGTTGTAACTTAAATATCTCTTTAAACATGCATTTACGGGTATTTTAAAATATTCTTCACCAATATGATTAAGAATGACAAATCATTTTGTCATTTTATCTTCTACTCCAATTCATTGGAATAAATAAAAGAACTATTTATGACAGCGTTCAATTTGAATTGTCCAATCAGAGGATACGTAGGACCCTGTAGAGGTCGTGTAGAGGTCGCTCATTGTCCATCAGGCGTGACTGGACCAGTTGATGTATGTAGTTAATCTGTAGAGAGTGCACCAGGGATTTACCATCTGTAACAAAAGGCCACAGAGACCATTAATAAACTTTACAGCATCTGCAGTCTGATAGATTATAGTCTAGCATTTATCATGGGTAGCTAAGTCCCTTGTGTAAAAAAGAAAATGCCAAACCTTAACTCCAAGATAAAACCTACAAACAATATCAAATCTTTCACATTAAAAGTTTAATTCAAATCATTGTAAATGAATCTAAATGAAATCTTTAAATCTTTTTTTTTTTTTTTTTACCCAAATTGATATCTCTAATTTAAAACATGTACAGTGTATTTAAATAGGTAAAAGGAACAAAAGAAAGGCTTTGAAATGATAACTTCACATGACATTTGCTTTATGTACATGTATAATTCTTCTCTTAAGCTAGATCCACCTATACAGTTACACACCCCCAGTCTCTGGATCCTCCACCAGTAGACTGATGTCTAGTAATCTCCATGGAATCTTAGGACTGTCCCCCATCAAGGTCAACGTGGCCTGGAAAATTATGTCATGTTTACAGAAACTATATATATTAACAGTATATGTAACTAATGTTTTTTCTCAATTTTGCAAAAAACAATATCAATGAAAAGTCCATATTTCATCCAGTCTAACAGTGTAATAGACAAACTCAGACAAAAATAAATTATCCAAGGGACAAAATATTACCTCAAATTCATGTTCAACATGAAATTTCACTCGACCATTTTCTGAAATGAAAAGAAAATTGTATGAAATAATCACGAGAAGATTTGATAACTGTGGATTCTCTTTTGATTAAAACCAAAGAATTCTTTAAAATCATTTCCTTTTCATGTTTTGTATCAGTTTTCTCTCTCATGTGTATTGTGTGATCCAGTGAAGTCCACCAAGTCCTTTCCCTTGATGATGAAAATCCTTACACAACCTATATCTTACCCACTTTCAAGTTTGTGTGACCTATATCTTACCCACTTTGAGTTTCCTCATTTGTTGTGGGAGATCTGTGGCTACTAGCCTGTATTGTATGACTTGAGTCAGTCTCTGTAAAGTCTGTCTTTTTTCAGCTGAGGTTATAGCATCAGGGGGGACAATCTTATCCTGTAACACAAAACATTTACATACATGTATATATGCAAATTAAAACAGATTGAGTACACTTTAATAAATGGGAGAAAATGAAAATCAACTACACAAAATCTGTACAAACATAATAGCTCTATCCTTCAATTTTGTATAAGCTCCATGTACAAGCATGATTCAGAAGGAAATTAATTAGTAGGAAGACAGTGTGAGATTTTGTGGATAATTCAAGTGTAAAACTTCTTCAACAAAATATTATTATCATCTGTGTCTCTTTGATATGGAAACTCATGTCAGACAATGGGGGGTATGACACATACCCGGATACAGGAGGGGAGCCTGGGATACGTCCCCAGGGTCAGGACATCAATGGCACAGGGCAGGGAAAACGTGGGCAGTCTACAGAAACACAAAAATGAACTTACAGGTCACAGGATTAAATAAATTCATCAGGTGCAAAAATCAATGCAGTTAAAATTCACACAAAAGTTAACATTATTTCAAACAAAGATTTCCTTTTTAAATTAAAATACAAATCAATCCCCCTTTAAAGATTTGGTCTTTTACAATATCATTTTATAATAGACAAGTCATAAAATGATTCATAATTTGCTCAAGTGATTAAAATGAATCTGACCTTGCGTTGACCAGTGTTTCTCGCGCCATTTTGGCCAACATGTCCGCCGTCTCCACAAACCACATGGACTGGTTTTCTAGGAAACTGCAGATCTCCTACAAAAGCAGACTACCAAATTAGTCAGACTTAATCGAGTGAAATTCGTAAAACTTACAGATCTCTTGGTAAATCAGATGCTCAAACTAGTTTAGTATGTAAAATGTCACCTTGGAGTGTTAACCATATTATAACCATTATAGTTTACAGCAAATTCATGCATACTGACAATATAGATTTATGGAATCAAGTACATGAAGTATTTAATATATTGTATATGTTTGAGAATCTTAAAGTTCCTGGAATTCAAAAGTTGCAACCTTGTTTTGTTTATCAGTTACAGATGAGGTTGTGAAATTAAATACAAGACAGACTGCTTGTTTTCTCACATCAAATAAAACACAGAACATTACAGAAAGAGTCTAATATCCACACAAGATTTACAAATGGACTGTAGAAGCTGTGGTCAGTACTTACCGAGCACTTGTCCACTTTAGTGGCACTGCTGGCCAACTTGACCAGAGCCAGTAGCCGTATAAACAGCTGTCTGGTCCGGATAACATAAAGACATAGGTCAGTACTTACTGAACATTTGTCCACTTTAGTGGCACTGCTGGCCCACTTGACCAGGGCCAGTAACCGTACAAACAGCTGTCTGGTCCGGCTAGCAAACTGGACGATCTCTACCTTCCTCTCCATGTCTGTCTTACGGGGAAGTCTGAAGAAAAATTAGAATAATCCAACCTGTAAATTACTTCACACTACCATTAAAGAATATGTAAGTAACATGTCAGTCTTATGGGGAAGTCTGAAGAACAATTTATCAATCTCTTAATTTACTTCATACTACATGTACTATAAAATAACATAGTAATCAGTCTCATCTTATTTTTATAATAAACAACTTTTTACACATAAAAAAACATGACACCCAGCTAAAATGAGGAATTTCAACAATTGTCGTCTTATTAACTTTACAGTCTTTCAAATTTAAGTATAATGAACACAGAGAATTTTTTGAAGATGTAGCTATATATTGTGTACACTGCAAAAATTTATCAAAATGCAGGTAAAGTTAAAACTGTTCATTATCTATCAATATTGCTTCATCATTAGGATACTTACAGTTCTGAGAGCACTGTTAACTCATGGTAGGTTCTCTGTACAATGTAGTCAATCAGAGTCGCCAGGGGGATAGTGCCCCCTCCTGGGGCCCCGCCAGGCATTCCCATGTGGGAATCAATGATTGGTGGCATGGTACCCTGTTATAAAGGCTTAAATTCTGAAAAGTAAAAAAAGAGACTCAAATTATTTACTTTTTTACAGCAAATACATAAAGATATTCAGAAAACTTCACGGCTGTTTCGGACTTTCTGTGCAAGTTATAGTATCGGATTCTGAATCAACATATTTATTGCTATGTTTTGTTTTTTTGGGGGGGGGGGACAATTTAATTTTTGTTTCAGTCTTCGAAAAATCCTTTTTTTGGGCACATGCCCTTCGGGGAGGTGTAAATTGTAAATACAATCGTTGCGTGTCATGATCTATTTGGAGAAAGCAAAAGACAATCCATTGTTTTCTTCTTTTTTTTTTTTTTTTTTTTTTTTTTTTTTTTTTACATCGGACGTCATTTTCATTACTGCAATGGATGAAGGAGCCATAGACTTCTTTTTTGGAGTTTACACCGTGTTTGGAGTTCGTCTGGACTGACGTATTTAAAGTAAAAATAAATGTAACTTTTTGTTTATTCCTTAAAAAAATGTTTTGTGAAAAAACTGCATATAAATAGCTAAATAAAGCTATTTTGAGTAGATTAATACAGCTACCGGTATTTATCTGTTTGAACCGTAGGCTACATCGAGATTGTATTGGACCTTTTCAAATCAACTGGACGAAACTATTTCAGACGACAATCAGCAGTGTTTGTCAGTTTGGAGGTAACCAAGAGATGACCATTACTTGAGCAAAAATTCATATCAAATAAGAATAAGCATCTTACCAAATTCTTTTCAACGTTAATTTGTTATTTTGTAGGTAGATGCGGCAAGAACCGAGTCGCCATTTTTAAATTCTGGATTATCGACCCTTGATAATAATTTGACAGATCGTTCAAAAAATCATTCGCGCAATAGTGCAATAGAAACGGCGGAATATTTTTAAAGCGTCAAAATAAGGGATATTAAGATCCTTCTCCATTCTTCACATCAAAAAGTTCTGATTCTATGTTATTTTTCAGTTAGAGTAATCCACCCTATGATCTAAATTTAAAAAAAAAAGAAAAAAAGAAAAAAAGATCATTTTTTCCGGGAGGGGGATGCAAAGAACCATTAATAAGGGACTCCCCATCTTAATTGTTACAACAGTTATTGATTGAATAATTTATTGAAATTTTATTGAATATAGTTTTAATTAGTATTCTAAATCTAAATGCATTTACGGTAAAAATTAAAACATTATGTTGATAAAGAAATAATTAAATAGAATCCACAATAAAAATCTCCCACAGGGGCTTGCCCCTGGTGTGAAAAAAATATATACTTAGAAAAAAAAACAACATTAACGATATACTATAAAACTATACGTAGTTTTACAGTATATCGTTTTTGTTTTGTTTTGTTTTTGTTTTTGTTTTTTTGTTTTGTTTTGTTTGATTTTCAATTACTATTTTTTTACACGCCAGGATCGAGCAAGCCCCTGTGAATCTGCTGTTCAAAAGATGAACGTCTATTTCATTTTATTTGAGGATAATCCACAATATATGCCTTATCCTTATCCATTACATCAACAGATAAATATTTCACATTTTCACGGTCACGTTTGTATTCCCTGTGAATCACACTCTTTGGGTGCTGGTAGGAGTTCCTTCCTGACTGACGATCGGAGTATAATCTTAATGATAAATTGTTATTGCTGACAAGGTCATTGTATCGACCATAGAATTCAAGACCATTCCATGGTTATATATATTTATTTGCCTTTTGGCCTTAGCTAAAGGAGTTTGACCCCCTTTGAAATAAAAATAGTTAACTTTTTTAACCTTTGTTATATCTTCTGAATGGTTAGCACATGTACATGTATTATATAGTACTTCTCTCAGGTGGTTTCCAGACATTTCATTGTATGTATTAACTATTTCAAGGCTATTAAAATGAATTGTTTGCACGATATACTCCAACCGACCCGTCAAAATCACCCCTACCAAATATATATATTTTTTTGATAGAAATATTTTTTGGGCAAAAATAGTATAATTATCTGTATGATATTTATTAATTGTAACGAAAACACCAATAAATGGCTGAGTCTGTTAATTTTACTAGTAATAATTTCGTCCAAAACTGTTAAGGAAAATCCCACCACCACCCTACAAGAATCGACCTACCTACCTACCCACCTTGAAAAAAGTGGGTCAGAGTGCATCAAAAAAAAAAAAAATTAAGGAAGGCCCAACATTGGCCAGTTAAATGGATATACATGTATAGTGTGAATGGGTGAGTGTGCGTGTGCATGGCATAGATGTAAATATGTTCAGCTACTATATCTCTTTGTTTATTATGAGAAAAATATTTTTAGAAAACTTTGGCCAGTTCGAGTTTTACTAATTAATTTAAAAAAAAAAAACTTTACCTTACACATAACTTTTTAACAGTTGGTGTAAGGGATTTCATATATGACGTGCATTCATAAAGCCTTCCTTTGGGTGACTAATCATCGTTTTTAATCTGCAAGGCTTGAAGGGGTGGGGGGGGGGGGG
>PRKT01000374.1:462239-473176 GCA_003671525.1 Saccostrea glomerata | reverse complement strand
GATCTTTCGGCCGCGTTCGATGTTATAGACCACCAGATTCTTTTCCATCGTCTTGAATACTCATACGGGATATCCGGTTCTGTGCTATCATGGATAAAGTCCTATTTAACTGACAGGAGTCAGAGAGTTTCGGTAGGTGCAACCTTATCAAATGCGGAATCGCTTAAAATCGGTGTGCCTCAGGGCTCGGTTCTTGGACCCCGGTTGTACTGTTTGTTCTCGAAACCTATAGGAAATATATGCAAGCGTCATAAAATGCGGTATCACTGCTATGCAGATGATACCCAAATATATCTCGTTATTGAGCCACACGAAGACTTGAATAATGTGGCCTCTTCTCTTAATGCTTGTCTAGTCGACATAAAACTATGGATGTGCACCAATCTTTTAAAATTAAATCATGAAAAGACTGAATTGATGTTCTTTTGTCCAAAACATAAAATAAAAGACGTTTCTACATTCAATCTTGTTTTTGGAGAGAGCTCAATTAGTGACTCTCCTTTTGTGAAGAACCTTGGAGCCTATTTCGACCAGACTCTAAGTATGGAGAAAAACTGCACTTCAATAGTTAGAACATGCTTCAATAATATCCGGAAAATCGGTCGCATCCGTCCGTACATCACTGACGACGCATGCAAAACCTTGATAAATTCACTTGTGACTTCCCGGCTCGATTATGCAAACTCGTTGATGTATGGCATAAATAAGCAACTTGTGAATAAACTGCAAAAAGTCCAAAATACTGCTGCGCGGCTGATTACTCGTACCAGGAAATCTGATCACGTGACCCCAATCTTGAAAGATCTCCACTGGCTCCCTGTCCAATACAGAAGTCAATATAAAATACTTTTGTTTGTATACAATGCATTGAACAATCGTGCTCCAAATTACTTGTCCGAGCTTCTCAAAATATACTCTCCTTCCAGGTCCTTGCGTTCACAGTGTTCTTTTCTTTTGGATGTTCCTAAAGTTAGAACTGTTACGTACGGCAGTCGTCGATTTGACTACGCCGCCGCCTCACTATGGAACTCTCTTCCTCTGTGTCTTAAAAATTCCAAATCTGTTTCCGCTTTTAAAAAAGGACTTAAAACTCACCTCTTTGAACGAGCTTACGAGGGAATGTAAATATTGTTTTTATAGTGTTATATATATAGCTAATGTAAAAAGACAATGAACTGATCTTAAAGTTTTTAATATTTTTTATTTCGTGCTCTACTGATCGAGTACAGGTTCCTTTAATATTTATTACTATTATTTTTTAAAATGTTTCATTAGTTGTAAATTTATTAAAGTGACTCCCACGCAACGTAATATTTTATGGTCTTTTAGTACACATAAAGTCTTTTAGATGTCCTATTTGTATGCACAAATATGTATTATGTATTTTTTAAAGTAATTTGTTCGCCATTTTGTAAGCTTATATCTATTTTAATGTGAAGCGCACTAGAGTGTCATTATTATAATGCGCTATAGAAATTATTGTATTGTATTGTATTGTATTGTATTTGGATGTATACAGGATATAGATAAAGAACTGATTCATTAAAGTACATATATAGATACATATATAGATACATAAAATTTTTATTAACTCCCTTAAATTTCCCAATGTGACGCATTTTAAGGACAGATGGTACAAACAAACTTTTGTCAAGGAATTTGAAAATAACAACATGGATCATGTTTAAATGAGTAAATTGAATAAAACTCACCGCGTAGTTTTTAATTTTTCATTCAAATTTGCACAAAAATGGAATTTGAAAAATATTTGTATAGATTAAAAAGGATGGTTTCTAAAGGGCAGACTTTTAAACACCACAGAAGGTTTACAATTAATCTCATAAAATAAGAATGGTTTTTATTTTACTAAAATATTACGTCATAATATTATTTACGCTTAACTTTGTACCATGCTACAAAAGTGCTTGCAGGGAAATATATTATATGACGCAAAAATAGTTCGAAATGTTCGTGGACTTCTGTCATATCTTTTTTATTTTACGTCATACGTTATTCAAATTTGGTAGAAATATTTTAACAAAATTTAGTACTGTAGATTACTAAAACGCGATACCTTATATTTTCGTGAGAAAGTCATTGGCTCTTGATTAGCGAGACAAATTTTCACGAATTGTGGTTATTGCTCTTTATAATCTGAAGAAATACTATTATAGGCGAGAATTAAATTTTTGCAAGCACACTGTCTCGCGTAATTATGGAAAATAAAGTTCCCGCGAATAAAAAGTGTTTGAGTTTTACAGTAATTTACAAACAATACAGGTACACTAAATAATGTCTGTAGTCATATTCTCTGTGAAATGAAGCAAAAGCAGAATACAAAGTAGAAATTCAAATTAAGAATTGCTACATCTATTCCTATTCCAAATTATGGCAAAATATTTTGCTTTGTTGAAAAAGAAATCAACTTCAGAAGATAGGTGGTCCACATTGAAAACGACAAAACGATGACATTTTAGAACATCACGGAGCATCAGAAAGCAATGCAATTTATTGATTTACTCAGAAAAAAAAATCATCCTGAATACACTCAAAGAATGTTGAAGGAATAAAAAAAAATGTCACAACCAAGTTGTGCATGTGTGCACAAATAGTACAGACAATACAAAAATGTTATTTTAAAATAAGTAAAGTGATCTCCGTGTAATCGAATGGTATAAAAGTTCACATATCAACAAAACGAATATTTTTACACATTATATTGTGCTAATTTTAAAATTCTATTGAGTATAATAACTAAAATTGACATCATTCACGAACTTTTCGAATTTCAACCCTTATGTTGTATCACAATTCAGTAAGTTGTAAGAGTTAATAAAATTAATAGTGTTAATCATGTTAGTTGACAATCCTCATACATGTAAATACATGTATAAGTAGTATAAGACAGGTAACAGAGGTCTTCATGGTCCATGAAATAAACTCTATAAAGCTCACAAGGTTTAAAGTTAAACATAATAACTTATATTGATAAAAAATAACGTTTCTTTAGAGGAATAGATCTGGAAAAAAGCTACGTTCGTGTAAAACTACCTGTATTAGATTGGTAGAGAAGCTGCATATCATCGCTAAAACCTATATCTGGATACTGATCTTCTGAGTCATAATGAGAATACTGAAGATGATTCTCTATACTTAGAAATGTTCTGAGTTTCGGATAAGATCTTCTACATTGTACAGGGGTCAGCCCTTTCTTATTTACCTTAGTAAACATAAACTCTCCTTCTGGTCTTTGTAGAATGAACAGCGAATTAGCACCAGAGATGCAATGCCTTTCAAACATATGTAGAATTGTGTCACCATTCATACGGAAAGTAGAATTATAATCGCACAGATCATTAAATTCATGTAATAACTTCATGACCATGTTTTCACGCTGCCCTATGTTAGCTAGTGCTAACAAAACATTAACCATTTTAGAATCAATTAGATTTGATCCTTTTATCTTCTTACAAAATACATTGAAAAACTCATCCCTACCATGGTTTATGCAAGTATACAATACAGACAACACGTCCTCATATGTGAAAGATACTACATAAATTAATGGAAGATATTCCAGGGCAATATCAAACTTCTCGTTTAAAATAAATCTTAACAATATATTTGTAAGCTAACTGCTTTCCATTCTCAGTTGTCATTAATTCTGTAAGTTTTATTAATTCCTCTTTCAAATCAATACTTGTAGACTCATACGGATGAGTCAGAGTTCCGATTATTAGCCCAAAAACTGTATTTCTTGAAAACACATCCAGCTTGTCTCTTTCTATCTCTAGCTCATCATCTTTGGATAGAAGTAAATCTAGAATACCGAAAAAACACCTCTTAGAGCAACTCACAGAAGCTACGTGAAAAAAACTTCTGTTATCAGCATCTTCTTCCAAAATATGAGCCACTAGTATTTTTGAAATTCAAAGTTATTAATGAATTGATTAAAGGTTTCAATGAGATCATGAGTCAAAATTACATTTAATATATCAGAGTCATATATAAAAACGCTGGAAAATCTTTTCACTGTTTCACTAGCTAATATATCTCTCTTGTAACTGCAAGCCCCAGTCACAAACGAATCTATGAAGGCTCTGAATTTAGGATCTTCCTCCACTATGTCCAAAAAACAAGACACCAACTGTTCATCGTTAAAAGATGGATGCTGGTAAACAACTGCGTAAGCATCAAACGTATTAGGAGCAAAAATATCTATCAGTTTTCTAGCTAGAGCTTCTGTCATGTCATCTTCTAAATGCACACAGATTTCTCATTTTTCTGGTTTGTAATTATGTGACCTAACAAATGTAAATAAATCATTCCTGTTTACAACTTCTAGAAATGGAGATGGAAAACTTTCCCCAAAGGACAGTAAAATTGCTTCATACACAACCATATGCTTAAGTGTGTACCCATCATCTGTACTATGTACAAAAGTGTTCTGTAAATCTTGAAGGCTACCCTGAATTTCAGCTTTGTTCAACTGATGTGATGTGAAATGAAACAAATAAATTTTCTCTGCAATTTTCTTTATCTTTGATCTTTGTTTCATTATTTCTTGTATAGAGTACACTTTTTCTGTTAAAACCTCCAAGAAGAACAAAACTAATATAACATAATGCAAATACATTTTTTTGCATAACAAGTCATCAACTAGTTTTTTTAAAATGATTGCATGCTGAATTGATCGTGAAAAAATCTTACCTTTGTTTCAAGGACTCTGGGTTGCTAAAAAATTCTTCACACAATAGTGGAAAACCACTGACAGTTTCCGATTGAGCAATATTATACAAAGTTTCCTCACAGAGACACAGAGCACTGGGATCAAAAACCTCAAAAGATCTATTCTCTTCAAACTCTGACTTACAAACTGAAATGTTGTAAAATTTACAATATCTGTACAACATTGATCTCTTTTCTTTAAATGACATACCAAAATCTGACCCTGATAAATCAAGATCAGAAGTCTTAAAGAGATTAAATAGAATATAATCTTTAAACTCATCTTTCTTTAATCCCCAAATACAATTTCGTAATGAAAAAATAACAAATGTAGGGTATCTATCATCACTCACACGTAGATGCATTGCATCGAAAACCTTTCGCCATTCTTCAAAATCCCTTTCACTAACACTTGACTTTCCTATAATATCATCAACAAAAATAATAAACATTTTATCTGGTGATATAAATCTAAACCATTGACTACTTTCTGTGAGAATGATAGGTATACAGTCTGGATTCTTCTTCTTTATATGCTGCATCAGCTGAAGTCCGAAGCTCGTCTTTCCACTTCCTGCCTCCCCTGTTATACAGATAAATCTGTGTTTTTCCATATTCTTGAGGCAGTGTTGCATGGCTCTCTTTGGTTGTACATAGATCTTCTTTTCATGAGCTTTTAGTTGTGACTCGGTGTAAGCTATAGGTATTTTAAAAAAGAAAGACATTAGACAACAAATGGGTTAAATAATTTAAACAATTTATTAGTACCTTTAGCTATTTGTTTTTTTACAATAAACATTTTTAGCATTAAGAAAACTGAATCAATTTACACATTTATAAGCTTTTAACACAAGAATTGAGGCAGATATATCTGAAGAGACTGAAGCTCAACTGATTTCAAATTTAAATACTAGTAGTCCTCAATAAAAGTTGCGTTAATGCTGTATCAGCTCTACTTTTAGTAAAATATTTAAAATATTTACACCAAGGACACCACAAGACAGACTTTTCTTAACAAAAGAGAAATTTATAAAACAATACAAAATTGAACATCGGTTTTGAAACAAATTACGTCATTTCCACTATGCACACATGGACCCCCCCACACACATACGTATACAAGTTTTAACATGTGCAACTACATCTTCCCAAATTCAGTTGCAAGGGGATACGTATGCATCCTAATGTTTTCTACCTGAACTGTACTGATATGTGACCAAAACTACAGGAGATGAGCTATTTTGAATATGTAACATACATATGGATAAATGACAAACACTTTACTCAACCAAGTTGGTTACTTGAAGTTATCAAAAAAAATCAAGACCAGAATTAACTTACAAAGCAAGTTTTCTAGTTCAGGGTTATTCTTTGGAAATCTCACTTCCTGAAACAAGAACAAAAGGTAAAAAAGTATTATGCACCTTTCAATACTGTATATTATCTAGTCTATTTTAGGGAATCCGATATATTTTATATTGCAGAATGTGAATATAAACATAAAGAGAGAAAAAATGGCAAGACAAGGAGTGAGAAAATGGAGAGGGAAATATAGTGAGAGTGGGAAAATAGAGAAAAAGAAAGTAGACCTGAAGTTGAGTTGTCATGGCTGCTACATCACTGCAAACTTGTCTTACTTTCTGGAAGACCTCAGAAATCTGTTGTCTACCACGGGGCTGCCAAACCCCTCCTGGAAAAGAACATTTAAATCTTTTGGTCTACTAAACTTCTGCCATTCCCGTGCACTACACGTATATGATAAGAGGATTTGATTTTTATTTCATCTACTATGTGTACTATAATTAATATTGTCCGAATTCTGTAATGACACAGATAGGTAGTCTAAATTTCAACAAGCATTTTTAAAAGTTGCCAAAAATGAATGGAGATCATTTAAATTATATATCAGCACGGTCAGCAGAATTTATTCTAAATATTGTAAAACTAAGTTACAATGTTCGATGCTATCTAAGATAACAAATGCATTACTACTGCTTTTCATTATTTTTCTTGATACATGAACAATTAACCATCATGCACAAGACTGATTAAGGACAGATGATACAAACAATTTTTTTCTTTAACAAAGTTTTAATATCATGTCACAAGTTTAGAAAAGTGTATGGTTCTTGGGGTTTTTTTTCTCCTAAGAACTGGAAAATGAAATAGACTTGGAAAATATTAGTAATATTTCAATAAAAAACAAATATTTACAAATCACACTAAGTTATGATTTACAGGTGAAAACAAATGTCAGAATATGTTACCTTGAACCTAAAAGTTTTATATAATCTTAAGAAATATATACCAAGCCATGTTAATTTTGTGAGGAAAAACAAAATGACAAAAAAATTGCAATATCACATAGTCTGATTTTTACCATTTAGCATTTTCTAATAAAATTGGTATATTTTTGTTAAGTTTATATATCACTTTTAGAACCATGGTAACATATTCTGAAATTTGTTTTCACCTGTTAATCTTTACTGAATGTGATTTGTCTATATTTGTTTTTTTTAATGAAATACGAGTATTACTGATATTTTCCAAGTCTATTTCATTTTCCAGCTCTTATGAGAAAAAAATTCTAAGAACCATCCACTTTTCTAAACTGATGATATTAAATCTATTTCAAAGAAAAAAATTGTTTGTATCATCTGTCCTTAAGTAATGTAATGATGTTTATAACTGTAGCTCTTTCCAAGTGTTTATTGATGAGATGGTGTCTTCCTTGGACAGAGGACACGTTTTCAGTCTGTCTACTTCATCCTTGATCTGTGAGTAGAAATATGGCTCACACTTCTCTGCCACCTCTTTTATTGCATTTGACAGCTGCAACCAAATCCTCTCAAATCTGTCACCGTCCACCTCAGCATTCCCTCTGTGTAACAACTCTTTATCATTTCTTAATTTTCGAATGTTTTCAATAACTTGTTTTTGTCCTTAATCTTTTATAAGAAAATTTTTGAGCAAACAACTTGTGAGGGTTATGTCTAATTCAGTAACACGTGTATTCAGATCTGTATGAGGTGAAAGCTTGCAGCAACAGCAGTCCCTGAATTTAGCTGAACAGAACTGATCCACATTTTGGTACAGTTGTCCTAAAACATCTTTAGGCAATGGTGGTTTACCTCTGTAGTCCTCACCTACAGGACATTTGCAACATTTTTTGGAAAATGTCAAATGAAATATATCATGCTTTTTTCCTGCAGAAAATCATATAATTTCTGCCATTTTTGATTTCTCAGTTCATATTCAATCCTGTGTTGTAAACTTTGGCACCATATTTCATCAAAAGCCATATGAGCTTAAGAAAGTTTATCCCCTTTACGTCAGCCATTTTGGCATGTAGTCCTTCCTTCTGAAAAACGGATGACGTATATAATTATATATCTCTACCTTAACTACTTTAAGTTTTTTTGAATTAGAAATACCCAGTAGTACTGACACAATAGTTTCAATATAAAGAATACAGTAGTACTTCTATTCCAAATGGAACATGTGGCTTAGTAGGAACAAGGTAAGAGAAGATTTAATAATTGGTCTTTATCTGTGAACAATATACAAAATGGAAGGATGTTAGTGGTGTTTGCAACATTGGGATAACTTTGTCTTGTCATAGACGTACTGTTCTTAATAAGCCTATTAGAGATTTCCATCTATAGAAATGCATTCCTTTTTACATGTACACGTAAAAGATTTGTCCCGTATGATAGCCCAAAAACTACCTCAAGGATATTTATTTGCGATACTAGTAACATAAATCTGCCCAAATCTCGGCCCTACTGACCTTATGGATAGGAATTTAAAAAAAATCATCTGATATTCAGGACTCTAAGTGTAATCCTAACTATTAAAAAAAAACTTTACACTGTTTAAAAATGACATTGGAAAAATGACATGCTCCTTCATTTAAATTTGAATTCCCTTCAACAATAGATTCTCTGTGGCTAGTGTGATTAAAATTGTCGTAGTGGTTTTGTTAAAGAAGGAGAAATTGTGAAAATTATCAGATTAACACGGGCTATGAAAACGTTTATTAGAAAATTTCATTTGAGCCTACAGGTCATGTGAGCCAATTGTTTTTTTTTCTGGCCCAGTGGCGATCGAGAAAACTTTTCTTAAAGACAGAAGATACAAACATTTTTTTTCTTTGGAGGAGACTAAGTATCATGTCACAAGTTTAGAAAAGTGGATAATTCTTAGAAATTTTTCTCCTAAGAATTGGAAAATGAAATAAACTTGGAAAATATTAGTTATATTTTCAATATGATTACAAGTGTGGACAAAACACAGTTAGTACAGGTTTACAGATCAAGACAAATTTCAGAATATCTCTCCTTGGTGCTAAAGCTTAATAGAAACGTTAGAAAAATATACATATCCAGATGAATTTTAATAGGTCAAAAGCAAAATGGTAAAAATCAGTCTATGTGATATTGCTGATTTTTTGTCATTTTGTTTTTCCTCATAAAATTCACCTGGCTTGGTATATATTTTCTAAAGCTAATATTACACTTTTAGCACCAAGGTAACATATTCTGAAATTTGTTTTCACCTGTAAACCCTTATTGAGTGTTATCTATCTTTATTTATTTTTTATTGAAATATTACAAATATATTTTCCAAATCTATTTCATTTTCCAGTTCTCATGGTTCTTAGGAGAAATTTTTTCAAGAATTATCCATTTTTCTAAACTTCTGACATGATATAATTTTTATAGTATCTTTCAAAGAAAAATTGTCTGTATCATCTGTCCTTAAGCCTCCAGATTAAAACTATTATATTTTTTCATGTTTATTAACTGTTCAAAAAATGTAAGAAACGGGTCTTCATTTCAACAAATCTTAATCCTCCGTATAAAAGAATATTTTGTTACCAGTTTTGATGAAATTTCTAACAAAGCCAAGTGGCTCTGGAGAAGGTGATTTTTTTTTAAAGTGACGTTCAGACGTCAGACAATGAACATTCTTCATTCAGACATTGGATAAGTGAACAAGAGAGCACCATTTGTATTGTTGTGTAGTATACTTAAATTGTATTAAGTTTGTTAATTCCCCCAGTATATACATGTATTGATAAAATGTTATGAGCTCAGGTGAAGTCTGAATGAAAAAATGTGCTTTATCAAAATGATCAGGTCCAATCTTGAGACTAATTCAACCTACATTGCCATGTAAGCGTACTAAAATTAACAACGTCTACCTACTTTTGATTGTCTTTAGAAATAGAAATAGTTAAGACGCATCTTTAAAATATGTCAGTGGACTTGTTCTTTATCAAACTGTATACTTGCATGGCCAAATTTTGGTTATAAATAGGGATGTCAATTTTACTCGGACAGCTTAGTCGAATAGTCGGATGCTTTAGACGAACGATAGTCGAATATTCGTTTAATTTTAATTATTTTTTCGTACCAGTTTCACTGTTTGTCTTTTACAAACTAGTTTACAATATTTAACCAAATCTATCGGCGTTATACTAGTACAACGAATTTCTGAATTGTAAATATGTACGTAGTGCAACAAAAACTGTACATCAATATGTATCCAATGTATTTAATTTCAAAATTAATATAAACTAGTAAGCTGCACGTTTTATCTAAAAGCAGATATCAAACGCCCGTATTTGTTCTTCCTTTACATAACGGTAGTACATATACCCCATAATTCAAGCCAATTATAACGTGTCTGTCAATGATCTTTGAAAGGTAAACAATTAAAGCGTGTATCTTATAAAAACAAAGAGAGAGCGAGAGCTTGAGATAAATTCAAATTATGAAATTTTGTGCAAACAATCAATGATTGCATGAAATTAATATCAGATAAAGAAAACACGTTTAAGTACTCTCATATTAACTGACCCCGATTTACATCTATTACGATTTTGTAATAGCTGTTTACTAGTAATTAATATTCTTTCTGAATAGACATGTTTGCCGACATACAAATAATTTCCTTTGTAAAGTTATACCATACCCTTATTTTTACATATGAAAATATTGATCTGTAAATAAATGAAAAGCAAATATAAACTTTGAATTCCAAATTATTTTGATGAAACACATTTTTAACGAATAACCGACTAAAGAAATTTTAGTCGATAGTCGGAATGATCGAACGATAGTCGAATACTCGAATATTCGTTGACATCCCTAGATATAAAGAACTTTATTCGGTATAATCAATATTTGCCCCCCCCCCCCCCC
>PRKT01000374.1:427795-462093 GCA_003671525.1 Saccostrea glomerata | reverse complement strand
CATCAAAGAACTTTATTCGGTTATAACCAATATTTGCCCCCAAAATCAAACTTTGATGGAGATATATTTAATTAAGTTCTTAAACAGGGGAGTATATGCTGACTTCAAAGCACTGAATATTTTCATAAGTAATGATGCCATATGAACGTAATGACGTCACAAACATGACGCAAATTTCAGTTTTTTATGAATTTCACAGACAAATGTACATATTTCGTCGATATTTTGAGTAAAAGTCACCAAGCGCATATGTGTTCAGGATCAATATTTTGATATAATGTGTTGAATGATAATATTAATGAAATTTGTCAATATTGTTCCTGAACAAACTTGCGCTCTATAAATTCTAAAGTTAAAATTGTTGAAATTTTGTCCATTTTGTCATCTTTCTGAAAAAGGATATAAAATCGGACTAGTTTGTGACCTCATAAAAACAAAATTTGTGACTGCACTGCTTTGACACTATAATATTTTCTGTTAATTTATATTTCTCATACAATTTATTGAATTCAGCACATTTCATGAAGTTTTCAAAATTTGACTTTTGTGGGGGCAAATATATGCAATATACCGCATATAGTTCTTTTTGTTCATTGCAAACGTGTGGTCTAGAGAGAGAATATACATACAGGAAGAACTGTTTCAAAACTCATCTTCACAAAGTCAGGGGGTCATGAGCACACATATTGCTGTGAGTGGCTCTGGAGAAGTCTTCAGTCGTTCGACACTGAACATTCTTCCTTAAGACCTTGGGTACCTGAGATAAAGAGCTACTTATGACTAAATGAATGTAATTTGGTTTTCTTCAGGAATTGCTTCTCTCATTGGGAAGCACAAATTAAAATGATGCTTACATACCTATAAATGTAGGTATGCAGAAACACATAACTTGATATTTGAACTGTATATGTTACAAGTTGTTTATCACCAAAAGGTGTTATTTTACTGTTATTTGTAATTTTACGAAGAAAATTGCTGCTACTCAGCGCATAAAGTATCAAATGAAGTTAGACAGGGATCCGATTAGGCAACGTGGTGACTCAGGATCCCTGAAGAAACCGTATATTTTTGGATAAATGAATGAAAGTTTTGAAATTAATGCAGATCTGTAAGTTAAGAGATATAAGTAGGTAAAGATAGCTACTTGCATGAGCAACTGTTGGACTAAGTATAAATACCGGGCATCTTCATAGGCAGTTGTACTTTGACAGTCAGAAATTATAGTTTTGAACTTGACCTGCTTATCAGAGGCTTACATGTTAGCAGCTATTTTATGCATTGATAATGTTACACCGAACAATACTTTCCACGAATTGCATTTTTACCAAAACCAGTCATAATAAAACGAAAGTAGAGTGGAAAACCGAATATGGCTTACAGCAGTTTGTCCCGTCCGATTCCTGCTGTCTTTAGTTTGAGTCTAGTACCAATGAAGTCACCTACGTTGAAAATCAAATTATCATGATGTGGATTCTGTTCCATACAACTCTTAATTCTTCTGAAATATTTGATGAATGATCAAATATTATTTTGGTCGATAGAGAGCGTCACTGCCGTCACCAAGTTTACCTTGTTCTGCCCTAATTGAATGAAAAAATATTGGGGGTTTAAACTTTGTAGAAATTGTGTTATTTTTGAAAAGATCACTGCATGAGTTTCAAAAGTAAAAGTGTTCTAATAGTTTTAGAATAATGTCAATCTTTTAAATTATGAAACCGATTTATCTGGCTCTTTCATTCTCTAAGAAAAGGTATATGTCATTAGAGCAGGATTATTAGTACAGTTCAATTATAAGTTCACGTTAAGTTTGTTAAGAAAAGTGACTCTGTGCATGGTGGAGTAAATTTAAGCTATGACAAATTAGCGTTTATTGGTTTTTCGTGGTAAATAGATCCAAGGAATAAAACATATGAACAAAAATGCACTCAGCAGTGCAGCTGCATTTTGTCTATTTGTAGCTTTATAAGTGTGTATAATATAATTAACTTATTTCATTTATCTGCAGGTGTATTGTCTATTTATATATCTGTAAACATTCAATATTTTGCTCCATGATCCAACCAAGAGAAGATGGGTTTTTTCGTCATAACTCAGGCTCTGCCTCAGTGGACAGTCATCCCCCTGTTTTTCTGTCTGTATTATTGATATGAAGTGACCATCCTTATAAAGCATTTGTATTGTGTTGGAGTTTTCATCGCAAACTAGAATATGTGACAACGCGTCTGTACAGATTCCTAGTGGCCGTATTCCTGACCTTGTCTGGTGATTTCTGTATATCTCAAAAGTATTGAGAATTTGTTATACATCAAAGAAGCAAAGTTGTTGAAAATCTCGGGTAAAATCAGGGACCTTTATAGGTCCCTGGTAAAATCTACTGATGTCATCAAAATACGTCCTAAGATGTCACTTCCGGACAAACCTGAAATAGTCCGAAACTGCATATTTTTGCCGTTTTTGACATGATTTGGGGAAATATTTGTCACTAGAAGCATAAAAATTAATTTTCCGTCCATCGACGTCACTTCCGGTCAAACAGCAAAAAATGGCTTACTTTTGCAATTTTCAACATAGATTTTGAAAATTAAAATCATTAGAGACGTCATTTCTCTTTTTTCTATATATATAATAAAAGTTCCTTCCGGTCAAACAGGACGGAAGACGTCCTACTCGATGCTTTGCAACGAGCTTTGCTCAAGTTATAATACCCATTTGCAACAGGGAAATGTGAAATAAAGTCAAGAAAGTTTGATAAATGAACCTCTCTTCATATCCACAATGATTTACTTTCACTTCTTAATTTTATAATATTAATATCACACTACATGTACTGATAATTATTAACATTTAATAAAATTATATTTCATTTATTCCAAAGTTCTTTCAGTGTAACTTCGCATTTGCAAGTGTTTTTTTTTTTTAAATCTACCCATATCTACCAAAATTTTTTTAAAATTCTGAGTCAGCTATAGAAGAGCCTGTTAAGCAAACATTTTTTTTAAAGATATCCTAACAATGAACAACATGACCAAAAATAGTTGCAGTTTATTACAGACTAACAAAGCATATTTTACAATTACATTCCATTCTACAAATATTTTCTCTAATTTAAAAAAATCAGATAAAAAATACTAAAAAATGGTGATTTGGATGTATACCGGATATAGATAGAGAACAGGTTCATTAAAGTACATGTAAGTACTGTATATAAAATTTTCATTCATTAACAGTGACAACCCTCATACATGTAAATATAAATAGTATAGGACAGGTAACAGAGCTCTCCATTGTCCATTTAATAAACTCTAAAGCTCACAAGGTTTAAAGTTAAACATATTGCTTTTTATTATATGATTGAATAATTTTCATCTTTCTGATTGGCTGAGATCCAACTATGTTAGAAAAATACTACGTTGTATTGACCTGCGCGTGACGTTCCAGGTCAAAACAAGGATTTATTTCCTCTACATTGATCTAAAAATAGATCGGGAAATTCCAAATTGATACAATTTGTTTTGGAAAGCTATTTAAATGACTTTTTTTCATGTGAACAAAACATAAGCAAATATATATTTTCGAGAGATGGTGGTAAGAGGGGATGCAGGGACACCCCTCCAACACTTTTACTGAACAACAATTTTTACTTTTTGGCAGTCTGTTTTTCCCTGATAATACTCCTTCCTTTGAAAATCTATCCTATAAAAAAGACTGACATAATATTTTTTATTAATGGCAACTGAAATTGATAAAAAAAACTTCAAATTGATACTACTGGTAAATCATATAATAAAACAATTATTGCTGTTTTTTGAGATCAATACAATGATTTAACCATCTTCGAAGTACAATATTCACCTCGCCCTCTGGGCTCGGTGAATATTGTACTCCTCAGGTGGCTAAATCAATGTATTGACCTAAAAAAACAGCAAAAATTCTATAATATTGATAAATATCATAATTGTACATACAGGTATATACCAAAAAATAATAATGTTTCATTTAAGACCATTGATCGGGAAAAAGCCAACTTGTTGTAAAACTACTTGTATCAATTTAATAGAGAAGTTGCATATCATCACTAAAACGATTCCCTGGATACTGATCTTCTGTGTCATAGTGAGAATACTGTAGTAGATTCTCCATACTTAGAAATGTTCTGACTCTCGGGTAAGATCTTCTACACTGTACAGGGGTCAGTCCTTTATTATTTACCTTAGTAAACATAAACTCTCCTTCTGGTCTTCGTAGAATGAACAGCAAATTAGCATCAGAATAGCTACACTCTTCAAAAGCATGAAGTATTGTGTTACCATCGAAGCTAGTAGATTTGTACTCCAGATGATCATTGAACTCATGTAATAACTTCATGACCATGTGTTCATGCTCAGAAGTAAGTATTGCTGTCAAAGCAAGTCTCCTATAATTATGCACAAAATTTAACCCTCTCAATTTTTCACATAAAACATTAAAAACCTCATCCCCATCAAAGATAATGCAAAAATCAATTAAGAGAAGTACTTCCGCAGATGTAAAAGAATCTATAAATTGAAGATATTTAAGAGTTACGTAAAACTTTCTGACTATAAGAGAATAATGAGCAATAAATTTGTAAACTTTTTGTTTTGTCATTCTCAGAAACCATTAACTCTGTCAGTTTAGTTAATGCCTCCCTCCAGTCAGCCCCTACAGCCTCATCATGATGTGACAGAATTGATCTTATTAGTGTCTCCACATCAGATGTTGATAAAACAGCTTGTCTGTCTCCATCAATCTCTAAATCATTGTCTCTGGATAGCAATAAGTCAAGCATACCAAGAAAACACTTCCTAGAACCACTATATGAAGCAGTAGACAAAAAATCTCTATTTTCATAAACTTTTTCCAGAAGATGCGCCAGTAATAATTTTCGAAATTCACAGTTATTAATAAATTGATTGAATGTTTCAATAAGATCATGTGTTAAAATGACATGAAAAATTTCAAAGTCAAATTTAAACATGTTAGAAAATCTTTTGACTGTTTCACTAGCTAGTTTATCTCTCTTGTAAGTGCAAGCCCCAGCCACAAACGAATCTATAAAGGCTCCGAATTCAGGTTCTTCCTCTACTATGTCCAAAAAACAAGACACCAGCTGTTCATCATTAAACGACGGATGCTTGTAAACATCTGTGTAGGCATCAAATGTGTTTGGAGCAAAAATATCTATCAGTATTCTTGCTAGAGCTTCTGTCATGTCATCTTCTAAATGCACACAGATCTCCCATTTTTCTGGTTTGTAATTATGTGACCTAACAAATGTAAATAAATCATCCCTGTTAACAAGTTCTAGAAATGGAGATGGAAAACTCTCCCCAAATGACAGTAAAATTGCCTCATAAACAACCATATGCTTAAGCTTGTACCCATCATCATTAATTTGTATAAAAACGTTTTGTAAATCTTTAAGGCTACCCTGAATTTCAGCTTTGTTCAACTGGTGTGATATGAAGTGAAACAAATAAATTTTCTTTGCAATTTCCTTTATCTTTGATCTTCGTTTCATTATTTCTTGTATAGAGTACGCTTTCTCTGTTAAAACCTCCAAGAAGAAAAAAACTAATATAACATAATGCAAATACATCTTTTTGCATAATAAGTCATCCACTAGATTTTTAAAATGGTTGCATGCTGAATTGATGGTGAAAAAGTTTGACCTTTGTTTCAAGGACTCTGGGTTGCTAAAAAATTTTTCACACAATAGTGGAAAACCACTAACAGTTTTTGATTGAGCAATATTATTCAAAGTTTCCTCACAGAGACACAAAGCACTGGGATCAAAAACCTCAAAAGATCTATTCTCTTCAAATTCTGACTTACAAACTGAAATGTTGTAAAGTTTACAATATCTGTACAACATTGATTTCTTTTCTTTGAAGGACATGCCAAAGTCTGAACCTGACAATCGACATTAGAAGTTTTGAAGACGCTGAATAAAATATAATCTTTGAACTCATCTTTCTTTAATCCCCAAATACAATTTCGTAACGAAAAAATAATGAATGTAGGGAAACAATCATCACTAACACGGAGATGCATTGCATCAAAAACCTTTCGCCATTCTTCAAAATCCCTTTCACTAACACCTGACTTTCCTATTATATCATCAACAAAAATAACAAATTTTTTGTCTGGTGATATAAGTTTAAACCATTGACTACTTTCTGTGAGAATGATAGGTATACAGTCTGGATTCTTCCTCTTTATATGCTGCATCAGCTGAAGTCCGAAGCTCGTCTTTCCACTTCCTGCCTCTCCTGTTATACAGATAAATCTGTGCTTTTCCATATTCTTGAGGCAATGTTGCATCGCTCTCATTGGTTCTACATAGATCTTCGATTCATGAGCTTTTAGCTGTGACTCTGTGTAACCTATATTTGTGTTTAAAAAGATAGAAATTAAACAATCATTAATGGATTAAAGTTTACATGGTTAAAGAAATATAGCAACTTCACATCCACAGGTATTCAATATAACATTGAAATAATTTTATAATAATTATATAAAAAATTACGGTAAATTTAAATATCTATAAGCTCACAACACATGTAATGAGGCAGAAGTCTCTGAATAGACTGTAGCTCAACTGGTTTCAAATTTCAATAGTCCGAAAGACAAGTTTCATTTAGCCTGTATCAGTAAATTGTTCTGCTTTAAGTATAATACCGGTACATGTATTTACAACATGGACACAATAAGGCGTAGCATCCCCTCACAGAAGAGCATTTATCTATAAATTTTCAAAATTAATCTTGTTGCAAATTAAATCATTTCCATTATGCACACAATGTCAAACTACCCCACCCCAAATTCTATTTTGAGGGGATTATTATGCATCTTATTGTTGTCTAGATGTGTATCAAGTTATGTACAGAAATGCGACCAAACTTGAAGGATATGAGCTATTTTGAATATGTTACAAACATATGGACAAATGACAGACGCTTTACTATTGCCAAGTTCTTCTGGTTCTAACATTGAAGCTATCCAAAAAATCAAGATCAGAAATAGCTTACACAGCACGTTTTCCAGCTCAGGGTTATTTTTTTGAAATCTCACTTCCTGGAGCAAGAAAAAATAGGTGCGTACAGAAACACCTGTAAATAATTTATGTGATCAAGTCTGCTTTGGGGAATCCGATATATTTTATCTTGCAGAATATGAATATAAACATGAAGAGAGAAAAAATGGCAAAAATGAGAGTGGGAAAATGGAGAGAGAGAGAAAGGAAACCTGAAGTTTATTTGTTATAGCTGCTACATCACTGCAAACTTGTGCCATTTTCTGGCAGAGGTCAAAAATCCGTTGTCCATCAACTGGGCTGCCAAACTCCTCCTGGAAAAGAACATTTACTCAGTAATTGTATGCTTGATGCTACTTGTCTACTAATCTTTTTCCATTGAAGTCACTACATGTTTACATGAGAGAATTTTATTTTCATTATATCTACTAAATGTACTATTATAAATAAATAAATAAATAAATAAATAAATAAATATATATATATATATATATATATATATATATATATTGTGACTGCGACTGGGAAAATGGGGCCAGATGAGCTAAAATCAGATTTTGAGTTTTTGTCATTTTTTAAATCCTCATTATGTATATAAAATTTTGTCAAAAAACCAGAGTCATATCTGAAGGGGTTTTAAAGATATGACCACATCTGTTCATTGACCCTTTATAGAGTTATTACATAAAAGACACTTTGAAAACAGGGAAAATGCACTTTTTCTATGATATGTAATCTGAACTTCAAATTTAAAACCAAGAAAAAGCAATGACTTAATTACAAACTTTTTTTTCTAAAAATTAATGGAATTGAATTTTTTTAAAAAGTGTACAGAATTGTAACCATTGTTGTCATGGCAACAAAATAAAATAAGACTTTTTGTCATTAACAAAATCATCTCTGCAAGAGTTCAAAGACAATCGGTGTTTATTAAACTTACACATCCTGTGTTCATAAATTTTCAAGTTTTAAGGAAACTATAAACACTAACATAAAATATTTTCTGGCTTAAAGAAAATAATGTCATATAAAAGTATACAGACCAAGTTTATCAAGTTCCTATCATTTTTTTTCTGAAAAAATGTTCAAAGACAGTTAAGGTACCTTATGTCAACTCAGTGAACAGAAATTATGCCTGTTACATATGTACTTACATTGGGAAGAAATATGCAAAAGATTTATTCAATTACTTTATCTTAGTCTAACATACATGTAATGTTGAGAACACTTTTATCTAGTACACATGGTTTCTTTCACTGTATATTTTAGTCTATTCTATCTTACATCTAAGGGCAAATCACTCTAAGTTGGCATAAAACTGTCATGAAATTTAGAAGTCTTTAGTGTGCAGTGTTAAGAGCTTCCTTAAACAACTGAGAAAATAAATGCAATAAACTTCCTGAGAAAAAAATGCCCATCTCGTTGCAAAGAACACTTTATAAGAACATGCTAAAACAAAATGATAAATAAACACGTACATATACACTTGTGTACAATGTACTTAAAGATGATGATCTGATGGTACATATAACTATATCACTTTAACATTAAAACATGAAAGTGAGTAATTTATGCAAAGCATACAGCAATAAGCAAACTATAATATATGGATAATCACATATTGGCAGATAATCATGAAAGAGTTACAGGGTAAAATGAATAGAAAATTTTTCATGTTACAGCTATACATTGCAACTTTAGAGCATTTGTTTGAATAAAACATGTAAATTGGCATTGACAGCATTCTGTCAAGTCTATTTCTTTTTTGGGAACAGTAGGTTTTGGACATATGCATTCTTTTGCTGTCTCTGAATAACAGTGCTCTCTGATGTGGTCATATAGGTACCATTGTCGGGCAGGTTTAAGGCCTTTAATGACTGATGGAGAAGGAAGAACACCTGGATTCGGAACTTTACTTTTGCTTTTCAGTAACATGAAGGTGACAGGCTCAGAGGAAGCATTTTCCCGACATGTAATAATTCCTGGATTCTCTGAGGTTTAAAGTACAGTTGTAAATAATTCTTCCATTCATAGAACAAGACAGGATCTTCACCATCACCTACAACCTGTGGTATATCATGACCACTTCTACTGGAAGTCCTAACGGATTCTGCCACCTTAAACACAATCAAAGGGAAAATGTTTATAAATGACTCCAGAAAATGATATACATGTATATTTACATTTGCCAATGTCTTTCCTTATGACAATACTAAAAAATTGAAATTCAATTTTCGATGACATGAAGTCAGTCACATGATCAGACTTTCTTGCGTATGGAAAGCAAACTGCACGAGCAATTTGGAAAGTTCCGACTGTGACGTCACATAACGTCGTAGATACGTTACGTTGCATTTCAAAATGAAAGTCTAAATAATGCCTATATTTCTTTGTAACATGAATAAAAACGCAAAATATAAATATAAGAAATAAAATATCAATTTTAGAGTGTCATTGGGGTATGACATAAAGTCGGTACATGATCAAATTTACTATAATGCCCTTCGGGCGTTATAGAATTTGATCACGTGACCGACTTCATGTCATACCCCAATGACACTCTAAAAATGATATTTTATTTCTTAAATAAAAATCTCTTATTTTTTTATCACAGAAAACTTGACCAAATAAATATATATGATGACTAGATACATGTAGTATTTTCATGTACTTGTAAATAAAAGTACCTGTGATATTGTTTCAGCATTAGTGTTTCTCCAGTGCACCTTCCAACCACCGAAATGCCAGTCTGGCTCAAATTTTGTGTGACCAGCTACCATCATCGAGTATTCTATGGTTCTGTGTAGCCCTGAAGAAAATGTTGAAAACTTAATATTCTTTCCTTTACTTTCCCTGAGATGCTGTTGATGGTGTTGATATATATTGAATAAATTCAAGTAAAGTGTTGATAACACTTAAATAAAACTGGTGTACTGTAGTACATATTACACACTACCTATTACAGAAATTATAACAATATCAGCATCAACCTACCTGTCAAAACTCTCCAAAGTCCATACCATAACACAACATTGTTTTTATTTTGTCCTGTACAGTTATTAAAATGAACCTTGAGATCTGTTTCTCCATGCCCAAACTTATCAAAGTAATGGTGCACCATGCTTGTAACACTATTAGCTCCTTTCCCAGGATTAGATGCTTCATCAATGAGATAAAAGGTCTGTTTTCCTGTTAAATAAGCATGTACATAAATAACAAATGAAACAAACAAGTATCAAAATAAACGCTTAGTAGTAATACAGCAATCACTTAACACAACAAAGTTTTTCTCTATGGAGTTTTCAATGTAAATTAATGTATCATATAGATTTCAAAAATTACAATCATATGAATGAAAATCAGAGATATGTTACATGGTAAATGTAACATTATAATGTCTTTTAAGGTTCCCCCCAAAAAGAAACATTCATAATGAAAGGTATACATGTAAATGAAATCTAGGTTAAAATGAATGAAGCGAGAAAAGTATTTAGATCATGAATATCACCAAAAGGAAAAATATTCCTTAGAACAGCTTTGATGATGAAAATTACCTGATCCTTCAGAGCAGATACCAAACACATGGCATTTACGAGGGGTTCTAAAGTAAATCGGCCCCACTTGTTGAGCATGGTGTGGAATATGCACCTGTTGAGCAAAATCCCAGGAGTAGTGCAAGGTGGTTTGAACTGACTGTGGTGGGTTACCTATTTTAGAAATGTGATTGATATGTAAAAGAAAAATCTGTGTCAAGACTGGTAAAAACTCTGATCACAGGGGCTTGTTCCTGTCGTGTAATAATTATTTCTTAAAAAATCATATACTGTAATAATAAAACGTGTGAATGATTTTTTAATAAATAATTATTACACAACAGGAACAAGCCCTTGTGCTCTGATACAGTGGATACATTGTATTAAAATAAATATTACAAACAAATTATATGGTTTATCTCTTCATCACATTTGAAGCATTGAAGTTTATCAGAATTTCATAGAAAATTCAATTTCATGTCATATAATATGTTACATGTTTCTGTTCCATAAATGTAGATATATATTACACAATGTCCTACATATAATTTTATTAGGTTAAACATGTGGACATTTTTTGGTTTGAAAACTTACCTGAATCTTGAAGAGCAATTGGCAATTCCTGGTAATTCTGTTTAGCTAGTTTAACCTGCTCACGATAATAGTCCCTTTGTTCTTTGGCAAGTTGTACATGACTGTTATACTCTGCAAGCAATTGCTCCTTCTCTTCCTCAGCAAGATTACCACTTTTCGAAATTCTATTTGCAAAGTCCTGACATTTTTGACACAAATCAGTACAAGGTTTTGTGATAACTATATTTGGACACAGTTCCTGCCATTGTCTTTGAAATGTTCGCAGACTTATGCTTCGGTATTTCATTACTTTTGCAAGGTTTTCATATTCTTCATAAATGTCTACAGTTGATTTGTCAGATGGTAACAAAAGAACTTGATGATTCTTGTAATTTGGAAGTCTACCCGGCAGTGGTAGGGCATTGTCCGTGGCAAATTTCATCAAAAATGTCTTGATCCTTACAGAATCCTGGTACCGCAGTGCATGTTTTAGAGGTTTACCAGTTCCATCATGAACTCTGGGAGAGTCCATCGACATCAAGAGAGTGTGCAATAGACTGCAACTTTTTCCTTTCTATACCATGAATAAAGCAGAATGTAAATCTACATACCCGTTTTCCTTTGAAGTAAAATTCTTGATAGGGTCGTTCTCTTTCTTTGTTTTGTGTTTCTTTGCTTGAGTATGAACGCTTGAACGACGATGGGAAAACAGTTCCGCTTTAATAATCAGATCAAGCTCATCCTTGCTGACTTCTTTACAGTGCTCTCGGAACAGCGGAATTTGATTGCCGATTCCATGTCGATAACTGTACTGCATGGTTCACCGTAGAACTTCTTACATCCACATGTATCACTCCTTAAACGGGCCTGGGCAACATACTTCCTTGTGTCCTCATCCGATTGTTCAATATTTACCGGAACACGTCTTCATCATTGTCGGAATCAGATTCAAAGTTTTCGTCAGAACTACTTTCGTTTTCGATCACATTGTTTTTTTCATTAAAATACAATTCATCTACAACGTTTAATTCTTCTATGAAACTAAGATCTTGGTTATCTAAAATTTCTTGTGGTATAGAACACGTACTTCTTGTCTTCTGACTTATGATGCCTCATCTTTTCGCTTTAGATTGACCGCCATATTAAATCACCAATGAAAACAAAAAGAAGGGAAGTAAATCGAAAACTTCCGTTTCATTATTTTGGCGCTTAATTTAAAACTAACAAAAGAAAAAAAAATATTCGAAGTTTTTGAGACAGACGACATAATTAATAATTAAATGAAATTTTAAAAGAAACTATGAAATTAATAGGCCTAACTGAAAAAACAAACAAAACTAAGCAAACACGTGTCTAACGTTTTTAGCGCGCCATGCTTGTATCTATGACATAACTTTGATCGCCGATTTCTCATTATGACGTTTGCCGCATCTGGCCCCTTTTTCCCAGTCGCGGTCACATATATATATTTAACTATATAGTGATGTTGACACCTGTAGCTCTTTCCATGCGTTTATTGATGAGATGGTGTCTTCCTTGGAAAGTGATCTTGTTTTCAGTCTGTCTACATCATCCTTTATCTGTGAGTAGAAATACGGCTCACACTTCTCAGCTACTTCTTTTATTGCATTAGATAATTGCACCCAAATCCTCTCAAAGCTGTCATAGTCCACCTCAGCATTTCCTCTGTGTAACAACTCTTTATCATTCCTTAGTTTTCGAATGTTTTCAATAAATTGTTGCTGTCCTGAATCTTCAATAAGAAACTTTTTCAGCAAACAACTTGTGAGTGTTATATCCAATGTTTTCACATTAACATTCAAATCTGTATGAGGTAAAAGCTTGCAGCAACAGCGGCCTCTAAATCTTGCCACGCAACACTGATCTACATTTTGGTACAGTTGTCCTAAAACATCTTTGGGTAAAGGTGGTTTTCCTTTATTGTCTGTGAATACAGGACATTGGCAACATTTCTTTAAATCTGTCAAATGAAATATATCATGCTTTTTTTCCTGCAGAAAATCACATAATTTCTGCCATTTTTGACTTCTCAGTTCATATTCAATCCTGTGTTGTAAAACGTTTGCACCATATTTCATCAAAAGCCAAATCAGCTTAAGAAAGTTTGTTTCCTTTACGTCAGCCATTGAAATTGCAAGTAGTCCTTCCTTCTGAAAAAGGATGATGTGTATAATTATATATCTCTAGCTTACTTGAAGTTTTTTGAACTTGAAATACCCAGTAGTAATGACACAATAGTTCAATATTCAAAAAATACAGTTGTACATCTGTGACCGTGTAGATTTCGACGGTACCAAGATTTCGTCTGGAACTGCATCCGTTGTTGCAGAACGAACGGGGTGAGGGAATGTTGGCGTAGAGGGTACGAGGTATAAGGTAGAGGCGCTGTGTGGCCGTAAGGTAAAAACAAGGTGAAAGGGGTGCCGTATTCTCGAAGGTCCACCAATATGTAATTCCAGAGATAAAAGAAATGATGAAGGATTTCGAATTTATTATAGATTAGTCTTAACGATGGCAACAGTTAATATAAATAAACATTCATATTAAAATGATCGAGTCGGATATGGCCGAAGTGGCCCCGGACTCAAAGTCCTAACGCGTCGGACGTGACCAAAGCTGGCCCCCGTTTATTGCAGACTAAAGATTGAAATTATACATGACTATTTATAAGAATGTACATAATGAGTAAATAATTGACAGGAGTTGGCATGAAGTAAAATGAGTGAAAGATTCACAGGTATAGAGTAATTAAATATACTAAATGACTCTTTGATGTTTGGACATGAAAAACAGATAATTACACAATGTTGTTATAAGAGATTAACAGCTCTTGAGACATAGCACTCTGTCTCTTTGTAATTACCGATCAAGAGTTTAAAAGTGTACTCTTAAATTAAACAATTATATTCACAAAATATATTGTAAGAAACAAAATATGGCAAAAATATGAAATTGGAAATAAAGTCTAAATAAAGTTTATATTTTTAGAAACGGTGAATTTTTCACTTTTGTGATACATCTATTCCAAATAAAACATGTGGCTTAGTAGGAACAAGGTAAGAGAAAATTTGGTACATATAATATATTATTATTGCTGTTTTTTGAGGTCAGTACAATGATTTAGCCATCTGAGGAGTACAATATTCACCGAGCCCGAAGGGCAAGGTGAATATTGTACTTCGAAGATGGCTAAATCATTGTACTGACCTCAAAAAACAGCAATAATTGTTTTATTATATGATTCACTGATAAAATGATACAGCTCATAACTTGTTTGTATTAATAAAGGTCCTAGCCAAATACAAGAGAGAAGCAGAATTAAAAAGAATGTAAATAAACCTTACCAGTCGTATCAATTTGAAGTTTTTTTTTTAAAATTAATTTTAGTTGCCATGAAAAAGATATAATGTCAGTCTTTTTTATGAATAGATTTTGAAAGGAAGGAGTATTATCAGGGAAAACCGACTGCCAAAAAGTAAAAATTGTTGTTCAGTAAAAGTGTTGGAGGGGATTTCCTGCATCCCCTCTTACCACCCTCACCCAAAAAAAAATATTTTTTCGATTATGTTTTGTTGATCACATGAAAGAAAAGTCATTGTCGTTTAAATAGCTTTCCAAAACAATTTGTATCAATTTGGAATTTCCCGATCTAATTTTAGATCAATGTAGAGGAAATAAATCCTTGTATTCACCTGGAACCTCACGTGCAGGTCTATACAACGTAGTATTTTTCTAATATACTTGGATCTCAGCCAATCAGAGAGATGGAAATTATTCCATCAGATATTAATTGGTATTATTGAACAAACAATATATACAATATGGTTCCAAGGATGTTAGTGGTGTTTGCAACATTGAGATAACTTTGTCTTGTCATAGACGTACTGTTCTTAATAAGTTTTTTTAAGAGATTTCCTCTAAAATAACATTTATGATACATTCCCCTTTACATGTAAAAGATTTTTCCCATATGATAGCCACAATAACTACCTCCAGGACATTTATTTGCGATAACGTAAATCTGCCCCAATCTCGGCTCTACTGACCTTGAGGAGAAGATTTAAACAAATCATCTGATATTAAGGAATTTAAGTGGAAAACTTGGTTCCATCCTATAACCAAGTCAAATGATCTTAAAGAATTCACTGTTTAAAAAATGACTTTGAATTTTTACATGTACTTCATAACTTTCCTGAAAGAAGGTTGTGCTACATCATTTGAACTTGAATTCCCTTCAACAATAGATTCTCTGTGGCTAGTTTGATTAAAATTGTGGTAGTGCTTCTGTAGAAGGTTGATTGATTGATTGTATATTGTTTAACGTCCCTCTTGAGAATTTTTCACTCATTGAGACGTCACCGTATGCCGGTGAAGGGCTTCAAATTTTGACCTATATTTGGCATTCAGGGCCATTGTGCAGTGAGGGTTCCCTGTCGTGCCAGCGCCTACCGTGACACGGGACCTACGCCTTTAAGGTCACATCCGAAAGACCCGCAACTTTCACTTCTATTGCCGAGCGCTTGGCGAAAGAACAATCACTACCTTTGTTTGCGTCTTAGGTATGACGCGGCGCCGCTTCTGTAGAAGAAGGAGGAATTTTGAGAATATTTTCAGATTAACAGGGGCGATCGAAAACGTTGATTAGAAAAATTCATTTGAGACTACAGGTCAATTGATCTAAAAGGAAGCACTCCGCCAAGTTTTGTACTCTCTGGCCCAGCAGTGATTGAGAAGAAGTTTTTTAAGCCTCCAGATTCTCCCTATCATATTTTTCATGTTTATTTACTCTTCATAAAATAAGACACGCCCGTCGGGTCTTCATTTCAATAAATCTTAATCCCCTGTATATATAAAAGAATATTTTGTAACCAGTTTGGATGAAACTAACAATGCCAAGTGGCTCTGAAGAAGTTGATGTAAAACAAGAGGCCCATGGACTAAATCGCTCACCCGAGAACTTTGGTTAGGAAAAAGAAGAAATTATTTAATTCTTGAAAATTAAGTTTAATCTCAAAAGTAGTCCGAACCCTTTCTTAAAGGGGAGAGGCTTTGATAGCCACAAACGTTAATCTACACTACCCGAGAATGCTTCCATATAAATATGACCAATCATGACTTTGTTATGTTTGATTATTAAAGAATTTTTCTATACATTTCTATGTAAAACTTTGGTCGGCTATTGTGGACCCGCCCAACCTCCGGGGGTAATGATTTGAACAAACTTGAATCTACCCTACTTGAAAATGCTTCCACATAAATATGATCAATACATGTAATGGCTCTGCTATTCTTGAGAAGAAGATTTTAAAAGAATGCTCCTATATATTTTGGTGTAACACTTTGATCGGCCATTGTGGCCCCGCCCAACCCCTGGAGATCATGACTGGAACACATTTGAATCTACAACACCTGAGGATGTTTTCCCATAAGCTTCATCTTTCCTGGCACAGTGGTTCTTGAGAAAAAGATTTTTAAAACATGCCACCAATTTTTAAAATTATCTCTCCTTGAATGAGGGCATGACCCTTCTTTGAAGATAAACATAAATCCCCTTTACCTAAGGATGCTTTGTGGCAAGGTTGGTTGAAATTGGCTAAAATGTTCTAGAGAAGAAGTCGAAAATGTGAAAAAATTACAGACAGACAGACAGACGGAAAGCTAGACAGCTAGACAGACGGACGCCGGACAAAATGTGATCAGAAAAGTTAACTTGAGCCTTCGCCTCGGGTGAGCTAGAAAATGAAGTTCAGCGGTCAGACAATGAACATTCTTCTCTCAGACATTGGGTAGGTGAGCTAGAGAACATCATTTGAATTGCAGTGTAGTATACTTAAATTGTATTTAATTTGTTAATTCTCGCAGTATTGATAAAATGGTATAAGCACAAGTGAAGTTTAAATGAAAAGAAAAATAACATGCTTTTTCAAATTGATCAGGTCCAATCTTGAGAGTTTTTCAACCTATTTTGCCATTTAAGCGTACTAAAAGTAACAACGTAATTCTATCTACTTTTACTTATCTTTAGAAATAGCAATCTTTAAAATATGTCAGTCGACTTGTTCTTTATCAGACTGTACACTTGCATGGCTAAATTTGGGACGTAAATTTGTAATCATTGCAAAGGTGGGGTATAGAGAGGGAATATACATACAAGAAGAACTGCTTTAAAACCCATCTTCACAATGTCAGGGGTCATGAGCACACATTTTTGTGTGAGTTGCTCCTGAGAAGTTTTGAGATCAAGAGCTACTAATGATTAATGTCATTTGGTTTTCTTCAGGAATAGCTTCTCTCATTGGGAAACACAGGTTAAAATGTTGCTTATATACATATACAGGTAAGCAGAAAAGAATACGTTGATATTTGAACTGTATATAGTTACAAGTTGTTTATCACAAAAATGCTTTATGTTACTGTTTTTGAAATTTTTGCGAAGGACATTGCTGCTATTCAGCCCATAAAATATCAAAAGAAGTTAGAAAGGGATCCGATTAGGCAACATGTTGACTCAGGATCCCCGAGGATGCCCGAAACCTTACATCTAAGGATAAATGAAGGAAAGTTTTGAAATTAATACAGATCTTTACGTTAAGAGAAATAAGTAGGTAAAAATAGCGGCCTGTATGAGTAACTGCTTTGATTAGGTTTAAATAACGGGTATCTACATACATGACATAAGCAGTTGTACATTGACAGACAGAAATTTTAATTTTGAACTGGACCTGCTTACCAGAGACATACATGTTAGCAGCTATGTTATGCACTGATGATGTTGCACCAAACAATACTTTCCCCGAATCGCAATTTTAACAAAATCAGTCATAATGAAACGAAAGTAGAGTGGAAAACCAAATGTGACTTACAGCAGTTTTTCCCGTTCGATTCCTGGTGTCTTTAATTTGAGTCGAGTTCCAATGAAGTCAGCCTACGTTAAAAATCAAATCATCATGACGTGGATTCTGCTCTATACAACTCTTAAATTTTTTAAAATATATGATGACTGATAATTATATTATTCTGGTCGATAGAGAGCGTCACAGCCGTCACCTTGGTCTGCTCTTATTTGTATCGGGTAATTGAATGAAAAAAATATTGGGGGTTAAAACTTTGTAGAAATTGTGTTACTTTGGAAACGTTAAAAAACCGTTCTAATAGTTTTAGAATTATGCTAATCTTCATGTGTTATTGGAGCAAGATTCTAAGTACAGTTCGATCATAAGTTCATATTAAAATTTGTTAAAACAATTGACTCTGTGCATGGTTGAGTAAATTTAAGCTGTGACAAATTAGCGTATTGATTTTTCGTGGTAAATAGATCCAAGGAATAAAAAATATGAACAAAAATGCACTCAGCAGTGCAGCTGCATCTTATCTGTTTGTATCTGTATAAGTATATATAATAAAATTAAATTATTTCATTGATCTGCTGGAATGTATTGTCTATTTATATATCTGTTAACATTCAATATTTTGCTCCATGATCCAACCCAGAGAAGGTGGATTTTTTTCGTCATAGCTCAGGCTCTGGCTCAGTGGACAGTCATCTCCCTGTTTTTCTGTCTGTATTATTGATATTAAGTGACCATCCTGATCAAGCATTTGTATTGTGTTGGAGTTTTCATCACACACCAGAATATGTGACAGCGCGTCTGTACAGATTCCTAGTGGCCGTATTCCTGACCTTGTCTGATGACCTCTGTATGAGAAGCGATGTCTTCATTTACGGTTTGTCACCACTACACAGTTATTGTCAGTCACAATGTCATCGTCGTTTTGATTCTCCGTGATATATGTTGGTAAGCAATACAGTTTTTGTCCTTTGTTGTCGCGTTGTATTGTTTGTTTGTATTGTCCTCTGAAATTGTACCGTTTAACATTGCCAGTATTTGTTTTATTTCTATACATCCCAATGAGCAGATCACCATTGGACGGGGAACAGTACACACAGCGCGGTCTCCATTGTTCTCGTTTATTTTTCAGTGTAGACATTGTTCTGTAATCTTTAGATAGCTTTCTAATGTTACCCTCCCAATCTATAAATATAAGATCACCTTTTCTGTTCACTGTGTGTACTCCATTGCGAAAAAAAATCATGGAAATGTTTGGCCAAGCTTCTCTCATGATATAATTTTTCACCTGTGGTGTATGTCAAGATGAGATTAATACCGTCACTAATCCAGACCTGATCTGATGTCACATGGGATAAGTGTATCACAGAACTAACACCTTTCACTGTGAAAGATCTTTGTAACACAGGCGTAGACATAAGCTTCAACAGACGTTCATTTTTAATTTCTCTTTTCCTCGTATCTGAGATTTTGATTTCACCTAAATTTATCACATCCTTCATGTTGATTTCCTTTACCATAGAGACTGGATCGTGTTGGTTAAGATTAGGAGTATTCCTTATCCTTGGACCAATTTTCTTTAGAAGTCGGAGGTATTTTATTGGTCTGTTGGCTAACTGTTCAGACATGTGTTCGTAGCTCTCCATATGCTTGCAAGATATCTGTTCAATGTTCTTTTCTGTTGATGTAATCTATGAATCATATAATGCAAAACATCACATATCACAGTGTGAATGAGATCCTCCAGTTTTTGGGCTTTGGTTGACACTTCTGACTGACGTTTGATTATTTCTCTGTGACAAGCTATTATATTTTTTTTGATTCCTGCCCGAAGCCAGATACAGTTATAGAGAATTTCAATCTAATTTTATGAATGATTGCTTGGTGTTGTTCTCTATTCGTTTCGTATATGCTTTAAAAATATCCAGAATGTCATGTTTTCTATAAATAGCCTGATCTGTATTTTTGAAATGATCATAGCACCCGAAACAAAAGGGAAGTTTGCATGAGTGACTGACAATTTTTACACTATGTCTGGATGTCTCAGACACGTCTCTTGTTTTGAGATGGATCCATATTTCTCTCGGTAAATCACAACATCATGATATATGGTATCCAGATCAATCATGTGTTTCTCCTTACACTGTAGACACAGGTCATGTTGACACGAGTTACAGTAAAATTCTGTGTCCCCCTGACACTGAAATTGAAATTCAAAACACTGTCGTACTTTACTCTGGAAACTGAATCGTAACATGTCTGTTATGAGGATGTTCTAAATCCCGAGGCAGACCAGCTGCTTTTGTTTGTACAAGCTAGACCTCATAAATTTTTCATTTCACATGCTGAATACTATCATTTAGTAAAAAAAGTATTTCGGAAAAAAAAAAGAAAATGGATCATCCGGGAATCGAACCCGGGACATCCCGCATGTGAAGCGGGAGATATTTTTTTTATCTTTTTGAAGCGGGAGACATACCACTGCGCCACGGAACGGCTGTACGTTTTTGCAAACATGAAGTCACATACATGTATATATTCACGTTTGATATTGTCAAAATTTTACACAATACATGGTGTCTAATTTAACCTTAAAGTTTATTAAACAGTTCTAATAGATGTGATAAGAATATTAATTTCACCGAGAACCTGTTTTATCCGCAATCCCCTGTGCTAAAAATAGCGACATGTAATACTTAAAATACTAATAAAACAAACTGGTCGGGGCACTTTGAGAGGAATGAGAGAGGTCCTAGGGAGTTTAAGTATGAAATACATTGCATAAGCTCAAAACCCTCTTGAAATATCGCCCGGAAATGATAGTGTTACACACAGACAGAATGTATAAATTTACGACCTTTAACTTTGAGATTTTGACCTCAAAATCAATAGGGGTCTTTATTAGGACACAGAGAGTTGTTATGTATAATTTCATTGCAATAGATCAAATGGTTCTCGAGATATATATGATTTCTTTCGTTTGAGGAACGAATTAGACAGAAATCAATTTCTACTTGGTGTGATAATGAATTACTTTTTCGGAATTACAAGGTTTTCATTCGAATACCTGGTGTATATCACGAGGTTCTCGTTAGCAAGGCTATATAAGAGGTGAAAAGTGGTTTAAATACCAGTTTAGGACGACACGTAGAGCACGATAAAGTTTAAATCTCAGATGCAGAACGAAGTGGCGTAGGGCGTGGTTCATCGACATGTTTATAGCCATTGTAGATGATATGAAATCACAGAAAATAAAGTTGGAGAGAGATTTGACAGTGTGGAAAACGAGGTCATCAAAGAAAAGCCATCTTAGATCTTGTTTTTATACATGTAAGATAAGTATTCATTTGAGAATACAATTGATCAGTTTTTGAATAAGAAATAAATTAGTGATAACAAGGTTTGTAATAGAGAGAATTTGAAAACAAATACATGATTGTATTAAATTATGAGATTCGTTAATTCTAGTCAGTATATGATAATAGAAGTTATTTCCAGAAATAGATAATTTGTTTTGTAGAAAGATGGATTTGTTAAAGGAAGAAAACTGGTGTTTCTGAAAAGCAAAACAAATACGTTACGTTAATTTATTTTATTTTTCAATTAATACAAGTATAGAATTTATAAGATATTATATTTGCACTTATATCCAATTAAATATATTTGCTTATCATTTTTAAACGTACTAAATGCATCAGCATTATAACAGGGTCATTTCCTGAGTATAGAAAACGAGTTCTACTTGTCTTATGATTAATGCAGGACAGGTAGGGCTTTGCGAAAGAGAATTAAACGTTTAGAATATTTGCATTTTGATTTTCATTGTAGTTAAACTAAGGTCTCATTTGAATTATCTACTTAGAATTGAAATTTATCAATTGAGTATTAATTTTTAAAAAAAAGATCAAGATGGTATAAAATATTTATAGGAATGATAATTCTGCACTATTTGCAGTGTTGTTAATTGGCTTGATTGAGTTATCTAGAAAAAGAGATCTAAGTATTTAGTTTCAATTCTAAAAAGTTTTGATAACAGAAACTGAATTTTTGTCGGTTTTGATTTTCGAGTAAAAAGGAAATTTTGTCAACGAATTCTAATTTTAAAAATGATTCACCAAAATTGAATTAAATTTTTTCTGAATATTAATTTCATGAGCTGTTTTGCACAATTTTCGTGTTTGGTAGCGTTTGAATTTTAAGATTTGAATTTTGATAACGTTGATATATTTCATTTTATAATGAAATGATTTAATGAATGTTTATTAATTGGCAACAATTTTTGGAGTATTTACTTTTATTGAAATTAGTTTTCAGTGGAAAGTGATTTTTATAATACTGTAGCTATTTAAAAGCTGTTATTTTCTAATTTAAAACAAAAATAGAATTTGAGGGGAATTCCAACTCTAACCCAGCTTAGCATAAAATATTTTATGAATGTTTATCAAAACGCATCTGTGGTGTTTGGTTTTTGACGGGGTTGATTTCAGTAGACAATGAGAAGTATAAAAATAGTCAAAATGAAAATTAATATTTCTGTTTGAAATGATATTGAGTTGGGTTTGAATTTGAATAACTTTGGCACAATTTAGCATATCATGCTTTTATGAATGTTTTCCAACCACTTATATGGTATTGTCATTTGGCAATTTATTAAAGATTGTTTTCATTACATTGCTGATACTATGATGTTCTGTTATAGATGTTTATCCAACTACATTTGTGGTGTTGCCATTTGGCGAGTTGGTTAAAGTAGAAAGTGGGTTCTTTATCATACGAGTTTGAATTTATGGATGTTTGTCCAACCACATATGTGATGAAGCCATTTAGTAAGACTGGTTTTTGTAGAAAGTGTTTCTTGGTATATATTAAAGAAAAAGTTCATAATTTTCATGAAATCAAAGAAAAATTTGATTGGAACTTGAAGTATTTTGATATATTTTTCACATAGTATGAATTTATGGATGTTTTTTGAACCGTATTGTGGTGATGCCATTTGGCGAGTTGGTTAAAGTAGAAAGTATTTCTACATATAAAGTACAGTAAAAGTTGATAATTCTGATGAAAATAAAGTAAAATTTGATTGGAATTTGAATTTTTTGATAAATTATAACATAAAATGAATGTATGGTTTGTATCCAACCACATTTGTGGTGATGCCATTTGGCGAGATTTGTTTATGTAGAAAGTTTTTCTGCATAAGTAGTAAAGGTTGATAATTCTGATGAAAATAAAGTAAAATTTTATTGGAATTTGAACTTTTTGATAAATTATATCATAAAATGATTTTATGGATGTTTATCCAACCACATTTGCTTTGATGCCATTTGTTTTCAGTAGGAAGTATTTCTACAAATAGTAAAGTAAATGTTGATTATTCTGATGAAAATAAGGTTATCATAACTTGATTATCAAATGGATGTTTATACAAACACATTCATATTTTTCTTAATGTAAAAAAAAATTATTAGTACAATTCATAAATTTTGAACTTAATGGTGGAATTTTGATTCATTTTATCTTTTAATGATAGTATGCATGTTTTGCTAGCCACAATGATGATGACTTTGATTTTTTTATATATAGATTAAGAGAGAGAGAAAAAGAGATCCTATACATATTTACTAAAATATCAGAGTTACAAGATATATGTATATATCAGTTTTCTAACATCAAATTTGTTCTTCCAGGTATTATTGGTTATATTCTTCTTACGTTTAATTCAAGCACCATGAGGTATTAATCGGTGTACCAATAATGACAGAGTTTCAAAGAGGCACATATCCAAGGAATTGAGATGGGATTCAAGATATTTCACAGGAATGTGTATTTTGTGCTATTTTGATATTGGATGATGAATATACTTCTATATATAACTGTGTCGAATTCATTTGATATATTTGAAGTCTTCTTCCCTGGGACTTCGTATGGTATGCGTAGAATTTGACTTGAAAATATACTCAAAACTCAAGTGCAGCAAGCATTTATCGATGTATGGATAGGATATGTGCATAACATCAAGACTTTTACCATCAGACTCACATGGTGAATTGCGTTATGGATTTTCAAAAGACGGCGGTGTATTAATTTTTTTTAGGATGGATATACATGTATTGATATTTTCCCGCGTTTCGCTAGTATAGCGGGAAAATGTTGTATTAATGACAAGATATTTATACGCATGTTGTGTGGATTGGTCACAGAGTGACCAATAGAAATTGATTTTGAGGTGTTGTAGAGAACTGGTTTTTAAAGGTTGGTCACTTCTAGCCGCCGACTTAAGCGAGCAACAGCTTAATTTATGTATAAAGGGTATAAGTGAATATATTTATATACATATATTTGGGTTTTTTTTCTTAGGGTTTTATTGGTAGGTTGTGAGGTCCTTCGCAACATTTTTTGCATCCAGCGGCACTTGGCAACGGACACGGGTTTTTAGAGTTTTTTAAAAATTATTTTTATCTCTAGTTTTTTCCTGGCCGGCCCTGATGCTTTTCATGTTTATCACAAAGAATATTTTAGAATTATAATAGATGCAGCAGTTTTGAGGGAATATGATGTTTTTATTTCTCATACACAATGTCCTGTGTTCTATATATGTATATTGATGTACTGTTAATAAAATACGGCGTCCAGCGCACGCACGGCTGACTGTCATGCATAGAATGTTGTTGTTTGTTTGTATAAAAGTAATGGAGTGAATATATGTATTTTTTTTTGGTGATTATTTAATTGTTTTCAAAACATTTTATTGGAAAATTTCTGTAAAATTTTATGTATTTATTGTTTGAAATATTGAATGACTTATGATTTAAATGAATTTTGTTGGATTGAATTTAAAATCAATGATTTTATACTTTCTTTTTCCCGTTCTTTTTATTTAGAGCTACTGCGTGTCGTTGCTATGTCAAAATGGTGTGTTTGTTGTTTATTGTACTTTCATTTGAAAGTAATGAATGGATTTAGAGTAGAAATATGATTTCTTTCGTTTGAGGAACGAATTAGACAGAAATCAATTTCTACTTGGTGTGATAATGAATTACTTTTTCGGAATTACAAGGTTTTCATTCGAATACCTGGTGTATATCACGAGGTTCTTTAGAACCAGTCTCGTTAGCAAGGCTATATAAGAGGTGAAAAGTGGTTTAAATACTAGTTTAGGACGACACGTAGAGCACGATAAAGTTTAAATTTTATCATGATTTATTCAATCCAACATAAACTTGTATATACAAATTGATTTTCATATTTTGCATATGTTATGTACACTGCACAAATAAAGCTACTGCGTGTCGTTGCTATGTCCAAATGGTGTGTTTGTTGTTTATTGTACTTTCATTTGAAAGTAATGAATGGATTTAGAGTAGAACGTGTGGAAACGAAAGCGTTACAGACAGACCGAACGACGGACGGACGGAGAGAGGACAGACGGACGAACAGACAAACCCAAATTAATATCCCCCATTTTTCAAGCGGGGGACAAAAAGATTTCCTATATTTCTATGTAAAATGTTGATTCTCTTTTGTGGCCCCGCCCAACCCCTGGGGTCATGATTTGTATAATTTAGAATGTACGTTATCCCAGGATGCTTCCACATACTTTTCAGCGCTAGCTTTTCTGGCCCAGTGGTTCTTTAAAAGTAGAATTTTAAAGATTTTTCCTACATATTTCTATGTCAAACTCTGATTCCCTATTGTGGCCCCGCCCAACCCCCGGGGTCATGATTTGTACAATTTAGAATCTACCTTATCCCAGGATGCTTCCACATAAGTAAGTTTCAGCTTTTCTGGCCCAATGGTTCTTGAGAAGATTTTTAAAGATTTTTCCTATATATTTCTATGAAAAACTTTGATTTCCTATTGTGGCCTCGCTCAACCCCCGGGGATCATGATTTGTACAATTTAGAATCTACACTATCCCAGGATGCTTCCATATAAGTTTCAGCTTTTCTGGACCAGTGGTTCCTGAGAAGAAGATTTTTTAATGACCCAACCCTATTTTTGTCTTTTCTTCATTATCTTCCCTTATGATAGGACCAGCCCCTTCAATTTAACAGTTTAAATTTCCCTTTACCCAAGGATGCTGACTGACAGACGGACAGACGGACGACGGACAAAATGTGATCAGAGAAGCGCACTTGAGCCTTCGGCTCAGGTGAGCTAAAAAGCTGTTAATTAAGTATTTGATTGTTCCTCTAGCTAGCACATCGTTCTTTTAATTGCAAGCCCAAGCTGCAAAATAATCCAACAAGAGGCCCAGGGGCGACATCATTCACCTGAGCAAATCGGCTAGGAAAAAGCACAAATCAGAAAGGGGGGTGTTGAATACTACTTGGGAATGCTTTCATATTAATACAGCATATGACTTTGCCGTTCTTGATAAAAAGATATTTCAAAAACATTTTCTTCCTTTATATAACTTCATAAAAATTTGAATTTGATTGCCGATTGTTTCCATCCCTACCCCAAAGGGCCATGATTTGAATAAATTTAAATCAGGATTTTAACAAACTTTATTCTACACTACCCGTAAATGCTTCCATATAAATACTAGTATCACTAATGATGGCTTTGCTATTCTTGAGAAGAAGATTTTTAAAAATATATTTAATGTAAATCTATGATCCCCCATTGTGACCCCACTCTACCCCTGGGGGTCATAATTTGAACAAACTAGAAACAACACTACCTGAGAATTATTCCATAATTATAAATATCACTAATCATGACTTTGAAGTACTTGAGAAGACGATCTTTAAAGATTTCACTTTCAAGTCCTATGTAAAACTTTGATCAGCCATTTTGGCCCCATCCTACCCCCGGGGGTCATAATTTGAACAAACTTGAATCTACACTGAGGGTGCTTCCACATGAGTTTCATCTTTCCTGGCCCAGTGGTTCTTGAAAAGAAGATTTTTAAAGATTTTCCCTATATACTCCTATGCAAAACTTTGGTCGGCCATTGTGGCCCCACCCTACCCCCGGGGGGTCATGATTTGAACAAAATTCAATCTACACTACTTGAGGATGCTTCCACATGAGTTTCATCTTTCCTGGCCAGTAGTTCTTGAGAAGATTTTTAAAGATTTTCCCAATATACTCCTATGTAAAACTTTGGTCGGCCATGGTGGCCCCACCCTACCCCCGGGGGTCATGATTTGAACAAACTTCGGCTCAGGTGAGCTAAAAAGGGTTTCATTTTATAATTTCTCCATGTTATGGCCGTAAAAGACACTTTAACTGTTAATCATTAATTGATGGGTATCTATATATACATCGTTGTAAGCATAAACTATATTAGTAACATAAATATTTAGCTATATGTCAATTCAACTTCTAAGTGCACACAAATCTCGCATTCTGCTGACTTATGACTTTGAGATATCAAACTTGTGTAAAAACGTCATTTTATTTTATGAGCTACTAAAATACATTTGGAAATTCAGATGAAATAAGAATAACTTTATATATAAAACAACCATGATAATGCTTTAGTTTACACCAATCACTATTAATGTGTATGATAGTGTGTTTCATTTCATGCAGACTGTCCTTATAAAATGGAAGCTTTGTTTATTTGATGTAAGTTAAATTTTCTCTGCAACCTCCTTTAATTTTCTTCGATTTTAGTTTCATAATTTTATGCACAGTGCACATATATATGTCTTCTCTTAGAGTAGAAACTCTAAGAAAAACGAAACTAATATACCGGTAATGCATTGCATATACTTCTTCTGCAAAACAAATCGTCTACATGAAATAAGATATCATTTTTAAAATGTCATTGGGATATGACATGAAGTCGGTTACGTGATCAAATTTAAAATTATAATAAAAACATGGAAAAATAAGTAATATATTCAGAGCTAGACACTTCATATTTACTGATTTTGAGAGAGCAGTTACCCAGTAAAAAAGAAATAAACAACTCAAAAACAAAAAAATGTTATTGGAACAATTGTTAGCAAAATGTTTTCAACTGATACACCCCTACTAATGTGTTCGGAACCTTTTATTTGTCGGTGTTCTGCATATTATAAAACCCGATGAGTTCAGGGTAGCTCTGACATTGGCTCTGGCGAGAGCTAGCGAGACTTCAGCGAGATAGAGTAAATTATTCACGGAAATGTGGCTAGGAAGTGACTAGCACGTGGAGACATGGTAAACAGAAAAGTTATGTTGTGTTTTAGTTTTCACCACCCTATAATATCATTCTGTCTATGTACTTCAATCGATCTTTCTTGAATTCATTCAAGTTTAAATTATTTTAAAGTTTTTTCTATGATACAATTTTCTGCTGTCATGAATTAGAGTTTCTTTTTAGAAATATTTTGCATGGGAACCGGGACTATATTTTTTGGCGTCAGATTAGCAAATGGGGCACCAATGTGACTTTAACTGACAAATCAGATGAATGACAATTGCATTATGGGTTACTATACGAATACTACAGGAATTTTACGCTTGATAAATTCCTTTATTGTACTATCGGTGAATACAATTGCCAGGTGGATTCCCTTGCCAACACACGTGATCACGAGTACACATGTATAGTTATGTAAAAAATGTTTTGTCCATTTAAACGGCTAATTGTATTCGGCGCGTCGGCGCGTCGGCGCGCCAGCGCGTCCATCTCGTCCCAATATCACAAAAGTATTTTCTTCCTGCATTAAAACACTCAAGTGACTTCGATTTTCTTTATAATTTAAGCGTTATCGCTTATTTTCAAGTCGACAGCCCGAGCCCGATTGCATTCCTTTGTTAGGTGGATCCAGAAAAAATTTTCTAGGAGGTGGTGGCTCAAATCGCAAGGGAAGAGGTCAATTAGGCATGGCTTTAGTAATTTTACTATGTCAGTTTAAATAAATTTGAATTTTCCAGGGATCCGGATCCCCTTTTATCCATGCATGCCTTACCACAATTCGTGCAAGAGTAGTCCGAAATTTACTCGAATTTTGGAATTGGCCTCTCGCCTCTCCTTCTCTCTCTATATCTCTGTCGTATATATATATCATATCTCCAAACTTTAACGATAGCATTTAAAAGTATTGAGTGCTTTGGTTTTAAATTAATTTTATGTTTAACACATATGTCTTGGGGCCGAGGGAGGGGGCTTACACATATAGACATCATATTAAACATTGGAGCGTAGGTTTAGCCCCCACTTTCAACAGGCACGTTACAGTGTAGTCTAAGAAGGGTAAGTATAATAACTGTAGTGTTTGACAGAACAAAAGTTGGTATTGAAAGAAGTTTAATCCCCTCATCACCCCAGCCCCCTCGAAAAAGGATTTTCGTGTTTGGACGATAAATACACCCCCCCCCCTTTTTTTTTGCATGTTAAGATTTTTCAGATTCGATTATTTTTTCACTTACCTTCTCAATTTGCTTCTGACTCAAATGTATCAAATTAAAATCTACCAGTATAACGTTATGACCCTAGACTCTAGAGTTTAAACTCCTTTTTAAAGACTTAATTTTCATGGCTATAAGCTGCCATATACATGTGTATCAGTGTTTAAAAAATATTCCTTGTAACGTTTTAAAATAATAGTACTACTCACTCTTTATCATCGGCTCATACATTTACCAGAGGTGGCTTGAGAGAGGAACGAACGACAACTCTGCATAGGAGATTGAGTACTACTAAGAATTAACTTGTCTTTATTAGAGGTCTGAGGATGGGGAGAAACTTTGGTTGCAAAAATGACTTTGCTATCAATAGCCCGTTTAAACAAACTTTTGATCAGAAAAATACCTTATTAATTTATTTTTAAAAATTGAACAGAGAAAAAGTCTTACACTTTTTGGCATATCATTCTAAGGTTCTATGGTGAGATCAAAACAAACTTTACCCTTCTGACTCTGTATATTTGTATCTTTTTCTTTTTTTTTTTATTTAATTCTTACAAACTTCCTCATGGATCATAAATGAACATAACGTGAAAAAGTTGCGAACAAAGTGTGGAACATTAATTTTTATTGAAACCGTCATTAAAATCAACACTTATCAGTACTTTCAGTTCTTTGATTAGTAAAGGATATCGAGCCCGATGCTGTATAAGCGATAAATTTATTAAACAAAATATGTTGCGCGAGCGCGCCGACGCGCAGAATACAATTAGCCATTTAAACGCATTGGAGAAGCTGCTCGTTTTCCTTATCCTTGAATTGCTGGTGTTCTGACCTTGACACAAACTACGTATACGTTTTATTAAGCATATTTTTCTCTATAGTTATTAACAAATTAAAAACGCCAGTGATATTATCAATAGTTTCTAATGTTTCATCTACATCTACATCTACATGGTACGTTGGTCCGTCATCTTTGACGATTACTCAACGGCGCAGCGCTTTGACAACATTGTTAGAAAGATTAAAATGTAAAAACGGTTAAAAGGTAAAAGAAGGAAGCCTTATAAAACATGGCGAGCTGTGCCTTGGTCCTACGGCTCTCTAAGGATTCCCACTGGAGACTGTCTAGCATGTCTGTAACACTGCTGGTATTCCTGTATCTACTTGTGACGTACCTAGCAGTTCTCCTCTGCACCATTTCAAGTCGGTGGATGTGGTCCTTTGTGTGGGGATTCCATACTGAGGCACAGTACTCCAATGTGGGCCGAACTAGTGCCATATATGCCTCTGTCTTGGTCTTCTCATTGGTGATATTGAGGTTCCTACGTAAGAAGCCAAGAGTAGAGTTCGCCTTCTTAACTGTCTTATCAATATGGACCCTCCATGACAAGTTGGTAGTTATCCATACCCCTAAGTACTTGGTGGTCTCTACATTCTCCAACATCTGACCTTTCAGTGAGTAGCTGTAGAGCCGCGGGTTGCGGGATCTAGTGAACACCATGATGTTACACTTGTCTGGATGGAAATCCATTCCCCACGTTTTCTCCCACTCCTCTAGGTGGTGTAGGTCTTGTTGGAGTTGTTCGCAGTCCTCCCGACTGTGTATATGGCGATAAAGGACACAGTCATCAGCAAATAATCTCACATGGCTATTGACACAAGATGGCAGGTCATTGATGAAGATGAGGAAGAGCACAGGCCCAAGCACACTCCCTTGTGGGACTCCGCTGATGACAGGTGCGGGCTCTGATGTGGCTCCCTCCACCACCACTTGCTGGGATCCCCCGATCAAGAAAGAGCGGATCCATACATGAGTGTTACCGCGGATTCCACTGTGGTGTAGCTTCATGAGAAGTCTCTCATGTGGGACGCGGTCAAAGGCCTTGCTAAAGTCTAATACAACCATATCATGTTGGATACCTTTGTCCCATGCTCTTGCCAGGTCATCAAATAATGTGAATAGTTGGCTCCTTCGTGCCCGGAAGCCATGCTGCACATCTGATAATATGCTGTACCTATCCATGTGGTTCATGATGTTACTGACCAATATGTGCTCTAACAGCTTGCAGCATATGCATGTTAAGGAAACTGGCCGGTAATTTAAGGCTTTGAATCTCTCACCTTTTTTGAAAATAGCTGTTACATTGGCCTTTCTCCAGTCGTTTGGTACGATGCCCTCAGACAAGCTTTTACAGAACAGTTGAGTGAGGAGTGGAGCAATCTCAGCTGACATGTCCTTCAGAACTCATTCATTGTTCATTCATAGGAACATTTATTTTTTACTTTGCACTCCATTGATATGATCATAGATTGACCTGAACCACGCGTTCGAAGTAACATGTAAACATGTATTTGGCGTTGCTGGTGGTAAGATCCTTTGTGCGCATTAAAAAGCTCATTTAATGAATCTGTCCCGCAGCAATGGCGTATGCGCTTAAACACTTCCGAGTGGATACAGCGTCTGTAGCGACAAGGCGGAAATTCCGAAATCATGGTTAAAAATTGCTGTGTTTACAAATGTATGAATGTCTATAATGCCGATGCTAGATCGAGAGGGGTTAGTTTCTTCCGTTTCCCAAAGAATAAGCGAAAGCGAAGAGTGTGGATCAAAGCAGTCAACAGGGATAAGTGGGAACCAGGCAACCACACTTGGATCTGTTCCGAGCATTTTTTGCATGGGTGGCACGGAGATGATCCCAGTGATGATAATTACGCCCCCACTTTGTTTGCTTATAAAGACATTAGATCGGATGAAGACGTCAAAAGGGAAAAAAGGAGATTAGAATGTGAATCAACAAAGGTAAAGTCTTAATACATGATAAATCATAAGGCCTACCCCGGCAGTATGTATCGTATATGTGGTCGTCACTGATCGATTTTTATATACTCCACATAAATAAAAAAAAAGTGTTATCAATATATATTAAGGTAAATGCACGGGAGTTGGAGGGTAGTTCAGGTGTGGTGAATATAAATTGAAGTGTAGGTATTGTACATGTATGATAAATTATAGGCATTGAGATAAATTCAGAAACTATACATATTGTATAAATCTTTTTTCGTCACAGTCAAAAGGGGTTGTTTGGGCGTTGGGGTGGGCATGAGGTACCTGTTTTCGTGTGTATCAAGTTACCAATACAAATTACAAATACCTACAATAAAGTTTTACTAATACAATTCAAATTATAATGTAATAATTAAATGCTTAATAAGGGGGGGGGGTTCAAATATTAAATTGTAAGAATCAAGTGTTGCATAAACAAATTTACACCACTATAAATTAGCAAACTGAATAATTGGTGTGTTTATGTAATAATACATAGTGAGTACTATTTATTCTAATGTTTGATAGTCTATTTTGTTGCTTGTGCATTTAAAATATTGATAATATATATGAATATAGAAAATATCAATTAAGGAGGCTGGAGGGTCAAAAATTTAATCTTAAATTAACCACCAGATTTAACTTATTTTTTTAGATATGGTATATTTAGCTGTCAACTATCATTTGGCAAAGAAAAAAATTCATATATTTTAGTTTTGAAATTTTATCATTTTGTATATCTTTATATGGAGCTCTCCTTTTAAAGGAGATTGAAATAGTCTAAAAATGGCTGCCACCCCCTAGCCTCGTTAATAGGAAGAACAGTACAAGGAGGTTAACTCGAAAGAGAGGGAGATGGCAAACCTTCATTTTTCGCTGCTGGCCCATGGATCATACTGTAGAGTAGAAGAGGCTGTAGATATCGATCATGAAGATCTTTCTGCCATCACAACAGATGATGTTAACATTCATCTCACATCTGATTCAAGTGAGACTACCACTATACATTTGTACATATGTAACATCTAAATGGTATAATCATTAATTTGAACACCGGGTACATAGATAACTTATAAATGGTCATCAATTGACATTTGAGTTTTTGTGAGATGAACATTTTTTTAGTATACCCTCAATAATACAAGTAAATTTATGTAATTCCAAATGAAAATATAATATATTACATAGGATGAATATTGCTGCAATATTTATAGTTACTATAGGATTAAACGTTCTTTTTGAAAAATTTATCGATGTGTAAACTCTTGATATTTTACTCAAAAACTAAATAAAAGTGCGAAGCACGTACTTTTATGATAAGTTTGTGAGTAAAATGTCAAGAGTTTACACATCGATAAATTTTTCAAAAAGAACGTTTAATTCTTATAATTCCAATATCGAATTTTTAAAAATATTTAAATTATTTCTCTTTGAGGCCTCAATACAATCCGTTATTTCTGGTCGGCGTAGGAATACATTTTACCGCAAAGGAACGTAATCGAGATGAAATTCGATAGAGTTCAGATTAAATTGTCAAAACAATCGATAAATAAACTTATAAAGACTTATCGAATGTTGTTTAAGTCAACAAATATCGTAATTACGAGTTTACTTCAGAACAGTTCGTCCTTGACCATGGCCATGTTGACATTATAAACGACAGCTTTCATAGCGAAAGTTGCAGACCGACGACGCCTTCGATTTGCACTCACTAAAGATTGATCATGGGGAACAATATACTAGTAGAAAGTAAATATGAATTTTATGCTAATAAGGCAAGAGTTTGAGGTACGTTTCTTTTCCCTGTCATAACGATACAAAGAGCTGATTTTTTTTCGTATTATGAACATCAATATGACATTTTAAAATTGACACCCGTGATCCGACAGTGGCGTCGTTTTCATGGTGTCTGTCAGCTGTTTAGTCGTTTGTCGCCAGTTTTATTTTATTAGATTAAATTTTGAAGTTTCTTGTATTCATAATATAGCTAAAACAGGACAGAAATTTAACTGCTTTCATTGTTTATACGAAAGCCCAGAAGCTTGGTCAAGAAAGTAGTTCTGTCAGATTGAAAATTTATCGATGTGTAAAAA
>PRKT01000374.1:387354-415439 GCA_003671525.1 Saccostrea glomerata | reverse complement strand
TTTTTTTTTTTTTTTTTTTTTTTGGCTTTTGAATGGTCAAACTGAATATACCAGGTGTCATATTTACAGTAGACACCCAACATGGCATCCAAAATGGCTGCCTAGCGGCAGAAAACGAACTTCAGAAAGTTGTAGGGGGAAATTGTTGTTACAATAATGATTACTCTTTATAACTAAGGTAAATGTAAACTAGGTTAACTTGACATATTTTATGCCTCAAGTTAAGCTACAAGCTACTTTTTTTTAATAAATGGAATCAGCTGATTGGTCAAATGAAGTTTTGCCATATTGTCAGAAAAAAAAAATTCACCCGGGGGTAATTTGAATGGGTTGGTCGGGTTACAGGAAACAAACATATTTTATTTCAAGGCCTTAGCTGCCATCTTGTAGGGCAAAGTAGTGACTTTTCCTCTTTGAGCAAATAATTTTAAACATGCATGCAAGAAATACATGGGGGAAAATATTTACAAATTAATAAAGCTCTAACAAATGTAAATTCGTAAGAAAAATAGTGTCATCTTTACCTAAGTAACCATTATAACAAATTGAACTTGTTTGAATGATGAAGGGATCTGGGAATGTTTCGATCTGCAGTATGGCGGCCATGGGGAAAACTTGCTAAAATCACCTCTATGGAACATCTTAATGTTTTCTACCTGTGCATCAAGTTATGTAATGAAATGTGACCAAAACTTAGGGAGATGACCTACGTTGAATATTTTACAGACATATGGACAAATGACAGACTCTTTACTATTGCCATGCTCCTCTGGTTCTAACATTGAAGGTATCCAAAAAAAGAAATCAAGACCAGAAATAACTTACAAAGCAAGTTTTCCAGCTCAGGGTTATTCTTTGGAAATCTCACATCCTGAAAGAAGAAAAAAGTTATAAATTTTAAAAGTATTATTCTGAGGTGCATATACATGTAAGTACGAGGGTTGTCCAAAAAGTTCGTGGACAATGACGTTTTTGTGAAAATAAATGGTTCTATTTAAATCTATTGTATATCAAAATATTTCTGATGAAAAAACAAATCAGAATGATTTAACTTTTATGGATGGACCGTAATATTTTTGTAAAAATCGGGGTCTTTAAAGGTCGCGGATAGTGCGCACGGACCAAGGTTAAAATGACATAAACTCTGATATAAAGTGTTCGTATTAAAATGATTATTTTCTTTATAAGACAAGTCAAAAATTAATAAAATTTTTATGTAACACAAATAAAGAGGCTATAATCATTTTATGATATCCTAAGTATCGCTTACTATATAGACAGTACAAATACTAAACAAAAACCCTAACAAATATGTGTCAATACTTGACAAGAAAAGCGACGTCGGCTGTCCGCACGGGACAGCGTTCAATCAAAAAATAAGATGTTATACGATTGAAACGACTTAAGAGACAAAATATTTGTTAAAACAATTCAAAATTATTGAAATATAATTAGTGTATCAATTTCAGATTGGTATATACGATTTTTCAACTGTGTGTACAAAATTCGAAGACATTACAAGAATTTAAAAACACATGTAATTTACTGAAAATGGAGATTTCTATTCATGACGTTGTTATAAATCTAGCTCAGCGTCGGACTGGGATGTGCAGTTTGTGTATATAAACTGTTTATTTAGATGACGCTCGTACAATTTTGTGCATTGTTTTGAATTTTAAAAAATTAAATAAAGCATAATCTATACTTAAAGATTATTGCTAGCACTTGGAAGTGCGTTGCGCCATAAAAAAGAAATGAAGTTTGTGTCCAGGAACATGTGTTTAGTCAAAATCCAAATGTTTGACGTTATTATGAAATTAGCTTAACGTCAGATTGGTCCGTGCGCACTATCCGCGGCCTTTAAAGACCCCGATTTTTAAAAGAATATTATGTTCCATCCACAAAAACTAAATCATTCTGATTTGTTTTTTCATAAGAAATATTTTGATACACAAAAGATTTATATCGAACCATTTCTTTTCACAAAATCGTCATTGTCCACAAACTTTTTGGACAGCCCTCGTACTTTATATGATCTAATTTGTTCTGGTGATATACTTTATCTTGCAGAATGTGGATACAAACATGATGTTAGAAAAATGGCATGAGCAAGATTAAGAAAAGAGAGAGAGAACCTGAAGTTGAGTTGCTATGGTTGCTACATCACTGCAAACTTGTGTTAATCTCTGACAGAGGTCAGAAATCTGTTGTCTATCAACGGGGCTTCCAAACTCCTCCTGGAAAAGAATATTTAAATCTTTTAAATTTAGTATACTTGTCTACCAGGGACCTATATACTAGTACTATATAGGTCCCTGTTGTCTACTAATCTTTTTCCATTCAAGTGCAGTATACATGTTTACATGAGAGAATTTGATTTTCATTATATCTACTCTGTGTACTTTTATAAATATAATACATATGCATTACCACTGTTTTTCATCATTTGCCTTTGATATATATACATGTACATGTACAATTAACCATGTAATGATGTTTATACCTGAATCTCTTTCCATGTGTTTATTGATGAGATGGTATCTTCCTTGGACAGAGGACACGTTTTCAGTCTGTATACTTCATCCTTGATCTGTGAGTAGAAATATGGCTCACACTTCTCTGCCACCTCTTTTATTGCATTTGATAACTGCAGCCAAATCCTCTCAAAGCTTTCATAGTCCACCTCAGTATTCCCTCTGTGTAACAACTCTTTATCATTTCTCAATTTTCGAATGTTTTCAATAACTTGTTTCTGTCCTGAATCTTCTATAAGAAAATTTTTCAGCAAACAACTTATGAGGGTTATGTCTAATTTATTAACATTCAAATCTGTATGAGGTAAAAGCTTGCAGCAACAGCGGCCTCTATTTCTCGCCATGCAGCACTGATCTACATTTTGGTACAGCTGTCCTAAAACGTCTTTGGGTAATGGTGGTTTACCTTTATTGTCCGTGAATTCAGGACATTGGCAACATTTTCTTAAATCTGTCAGATGAAAAATTTCATGTTTTCTTTCCTCAAGAAAATCACACAATTTCTGCCACTTCTGATATTTCAGTTCATATTCAATCCTGTGTTGTAAAACTTTAGCACCATATTTCATCAAAAGCCAAATGAGCTTAAGAAAGTTTGTCTCCTTCACGTCGGCCATTTTGTCAAGTAGTCCCTCCCTATTGAAAGAGTCAATGATGCATCAGACATTGGCGTATATTTCTTTCTGCTAATGTGTAATCATGTGTGAAGCCACATATTTAACCTGAGCTGCAAAGTGTGGGTAGACAAGGAGCTTCCTCTTGATAGATATTGGGGGGGGGGGGGGGGGGGGGGGGGGAGAGGGGGTTCAAAGGGACCACTTTAAAATTTGCAAACTCAGACATCTGAAATTTTAATTTGACCAGTGAAAATAATATTGTACATATATTACAGTTTATATCGTGATGTGAAGACCACTTAACAAAAATGAGAACTTATCTTTTTACTCTATATCTGCAAAGAAAATATGGAAACTTCCTTACTAAATAATCAAAATTTGATCAAAATGTTGACTAACAAATATAATGCAAGTTATCAATTTCGTTTCCTGCACATATTATGGGATCCTGTTGTTTTTTATTAAACTTTCTGATACAGACTTGATATTAATAACACTTGAACTTTGGCTTATAAAAATGTCAATCTAAGGGAATAGTTTTGTCCTTATTAATATAAAGCAAAAGTGTAAATATAATCGGTTAGGTATAAAAGTGCGGATTGCTAAGAATGCTTTTCTTTTCATTTCCAACAAAATAAATTAATAGGTACGATTCATTATTCCCGCCTCTTTTATCATGTTTATTCAACCAAATTTTTATTCTTGAGAAAATGATGTGTAGGCTACAGCCTTTTGCTGCCTATGTGGAATATACGAATTGGATTACAAATTTTCTTGCTTAGGCCATGAAGTTTTCAGTGACTTGACATTTAGTCCATTATGACCATGATGACGTCAAATTCTTTGTAGTGTAAAGTCGTGATTTAATGTTATATTATTTTAATTATCTGTAATTATTCTTGATTAACATTAACTTGGAAAACCTTGTTGCCAGTGTCCTGGATTTTTGTTGGTTTGGCACTCCTTGATCAAAGTCAACAACTGCTCAGTGGAAGCTTTCACACGTTGGGATGAAGAATGTTACTTAGCTACAAACAAATACTGAAATAGGCCTAATGTAAAAAAAAAAAATCCGCATCAAAATATCAATAATCATTTGTCATATATTTAATCTGGTAATCCTACCAATGCAATAATTTATTAAATGTAACATTAGCATAATGACAGTATTTCAACGTACAATAGATGCGTAGGCAAAAAATTTCACACGAAAACTAGGCCCATTAGTCTATTTTCTCGCAAACTTCTGTCAACATTCTGTCAATCGGCAACGCTCAGCTGACACGGTTACGCTTGATTACTAGCCATCCGAGAACTTCCGAGTCCATTCTACTTTCGTTTTTGAATTTAGCGGCGGATATTGTTTCGTCTCTGAGAAGATTAAGCCCTCATTTAATTTATTTTCCCCCTTTTTTTCCTATTACTTAAACAAAAAGAACATATTTTTAATTTCATTATTCAATTTATATTTTTCCTTGGCATTTTACGAGTTAAATTGCTTGATTTAAGTCTATTTTGCTTTAATTTCACTGTGGAGTTGCTGTCATGCATATCATTTGATGCGAATAGACCGAGACAGGCAATCGACAGGCGCATGCGAGCATGTTGGAAAGAAAAAAAATGTATAGTCGATCAGGTAATGAAGAAGGTCGGTAAAGCAGAATGCCATATCAAAGTGGGTTGACTACATTGGAAGTAACCCAAACATTCAGCAAGGGATCAGATAGTAAGACAGAAAGAACATAAACTGCTGTAAACTTGTAAGCCACGTTTTTCCCATTACCATGATAACAGGTCTGGTAAATCGCTAGATTTAGCTTCCTAGTTTGATTCACCTACTTAGCTTTATTTACCTACCTGAAGTAGCTAAAAATCTATTTCTGTAAAAAAAAAGCATTTTTCTCAGGGTGTGCAGAAAATATCGTTCTGATGGCTGAATGCAGTGTTATATACATGCGTATAAATGCATATTATAATAAAGACAATTTGTTAGTTTCTTAGATGTACTTATGATTTAGGTATTGTTTAAATGTTATAATTGATGTGCTGGGAATTTATAATTGAAAATTAATTGATTTATTTGATCTTCAGAAAGAGCACTGCTGCACGTGTTTGTAATTTCTGAAAATTGATAAGTACAGTACTTGGCCATAAGTGAGTCATAATTTTATTTTTCCACTGTATATTTCATTGAAAAACACATTTTTCTAAAATATTATTGCAGTGTCATTTGTTGTTTCTTTTAAATGTCTAAAACACCATAAAATGCAGAATTTGTTGTAGTTTCTTCACACTATTTCAAAATAGTTTTATCTTTATGCATTACCGTGATATCAAGGGTCAAGTGCAAAGCAAAAATTTTAAGACTTCAATTTGTTAAGAAATCATAGTAACTTGAGGTTAGAAAATTTTGTCTTGACAATATTTTATAAATTATTCTTAATAGTTTAAGTATCATTTTGTTTATCATTTAAGAAAAGTAAATTTGAATAATTCTGCATGTTTCAGTGAAAAAATCATGAAAATTGAGCTAAAGTTGACTTCACAACAAGTTTTAATAAAAATAGTTTTTTCAATGAAATATATAGTGTAAAAATACAATTATGACTCACTTATGGCCAGGTACTGTACATCTCTCTCCATCCCACGGTATCGATGCTATTAGCTCATAATTGTTATCAGATTTATGGTCATTTTCAGCTTTGAACTCATCTGAAAACAATTCATGAAAAAATCCCTCTTGGAAAAATGTCTTTTTCTGTGCAATTGCCATCAAAGTTCTGAAAGTTTTAGGGCTATGTATGACAGAATGAAAAACAACAGTTACTCTACGATTGAAATGACAATGAACATGATGAAGTCCAGTTCCGGTTAACGCAATAATCATGATAATAGGTCAGTAATTATTCAGCACAATGTGAAGTAATCATACTCAGTAATCATGGTAATGCTTCATCGCACGCATGAGAGAGGTCAGTTAACCAAACAATTGAATTACATTAAAATTAAATATCACTGCTTTGGATTGGTTTTTTTTGGCGATTGTCTCTTTTTAATTAAAAGAAAAATTTTGAAAAGTTGCACTGAAATACATGTAATTAAATAAAGCTACCTCAGGTAGGGAAATAAAGCTATGTAGGTAGTTTTACCTACATGAACTACCTACATAGCTAAATCTAGTGATTGTACTGGACCTGTTTAAATAACTTTTGTTTCAGTTTAATGTACTGAAGAAACACATTTGGCCATTTCATTGTTCATACATCCATGCAATGTCAAGGGTTTCATGATTTTTGAAGTTCTGAAATCATGTACCCTTGATATTGGGAAGAAGCTGTTCTCAATGGTTCATAGAATGTGTAGATTTAAATTATCATTACTGAAGAGACTAGTAAGAAATAATCTGTCTTGGCACAAATCCTCATCATAAGACAATCATATATATTATTCTAACAATAGAACATTCTATCTATGAAGAGAAATAAATAAATAAACATTTATTTAGGTCTTTGGTGTAAAAAAAAAATCATCGTTTTATGTTTTACATGTTTTATACTGTATAGCAGGTTAAAATCGCGGTCGGAAAAGATCGCGATTTATTCAATTTTCAGCAAATCGCGGTCGTTTGAATTCGCGGAAAGGAAAAAAAAACATACATTTTTTAAACAGTACTTGTTAGCATTTTTTGTTAATCTATATATTGTGTGAACTAGCTCTCATTTCCAGTCTCTATAATTATATCACGCATATCAGACAGGAAAGACAAGTCTATATATTGTGTCAGCTGTGAGCCCAGTTGAATAATTACGAAACAACAGACTGATCCCGATTTGAAGTCAAAATAATGTTACGCATCCAGAATTTTTTTTATTAGCAATGAGAGTCCAATGTGGAACTTTTAATCACATAATTCATATTAATTAATTGTTTCTACACTGTTCAATACGTTTGTGCCTTAATTACAGGTAATAACTGAGTGATACCTATAGGTGAAATTATACAAGCTAATTATAGATGGCAAAATTACCGTAATCGTTAGCTATAGAAATTTATTTAACAATTCATCAGCTTTGAAAACACCAACAACTTCGTGTTTGTATATAATTGACCCATACGCTCGCATAAGTATAAAGACAGTCTACATGTACATCTAATCACCGATGATAATAAAGTTTCATAAAATTTCATAAGTTTATCAATTTATCCTTATAAATAATTTCAAGAATTATTCACTGTATGTTGAATTCGTGGAATTTCTTTTTCCGCGAATATTAACTCCGCGAGTTAATTTCCTGTTGTACAGTATTTATTTATATTAAAATCTCAGATAAACTCTTAAACAGGCCAAGTTTCATTATTTATTTTATCAATAATTATAGGCTACAGCACAGTTTTGCTTTTTCATTCAGAATTTACCTGAGGTCGTTAGTGTACCATTTCTTCAATACTAGTGAAAACAGACTATACTTTACTGATACAGTCACTTCTATGATCTACAAAGATTTGATGTCGTAATGGACTAATTAAATGTCAATCACTAAAAACTTATAATCATGCATCCATCATATCATTCATTCTCTTTCAGTAGGGAGAGACTAGTTGACAAAATGGCTGATGTGAAAGAGACAAACTTTCTTAAGCTCATTTGGCTTTTGATGAAATATGGTGCCAAAGTTTTACAACACAGGATTGAATATGAACTGAAATACCAGAAGTGGCAGAAATTGTGTGATTTTCTTGAGGAAAGAAAACATGAAATTTTTCATCTAACAGATTTAAAGAAATGTTGCCAATGCCCTGAATTCACAGACAATAAAGGAAAACCACCTTTACCCAAAGACGTTTTAAGACAACTGTTCAGAAATGTGGATGACTGCTGCATGGCGAGATTTAGAGGTCGCTGTTGCTGCAAGCTTTTAGCTTATACAGATTTGAATGTTAATGTGAATAAATTGGACATAACCCTCACAAGTTGTTTGCTTAAAAATTTTCTTATAGAAGATTCAGGACAGAAACAAGTGATTGAAAACATTCGAAAATTAAGAAATGATAAAGAGTTGTTACACAGAGGGAATGCAGAAGTTGACGATGAAAGCTTTGAGAGGATTTGGTTGCTGTTGTCTAATGCAATAAAAGAAGTAGCTGAGAAGTGTGAGCCGTATTTCTACTCAGAGATCAGGGATGAAGTGGACATGCTAGAAACAACACCACTCTCCAAGGAAGACACCATTTCATCAATAAATGCATGGAAAGGGCTACAGGTATACATCATTAGGTGGTTAATTGTACTATATGTATCTAAGGCAAATTGTTAATAAGTGTTAATAAATATGTTTTATATTTATAATAGTACTAAATATAATGAAAATCAAATTTTCTCATGTAAACTTGTAGTGCACTTCAATAGAAAAAGATTTGTAGACAAGTTATATCAAGCAGATATATAAATGTTCTTTTCCAGGAGGAGTTTGGCAGCCCAGTTGATGGACAACAGATTTCTGACCTCTGCCAGAGAGTGACACAAGTTTGCAGTGATGTAGCAACCATAGCAACCCAACTTCAGGTTCTCTCTCTCTCTCTCTCTCTCTCTCTCTCTCTCTCTCTCTCTCTCTCTCTCTCTCTCACCAGTGAAATAGCTCCTATTTCACTTTTGATACTAATTCTACATATATTTAATTGTTTTACATAATCATGATAATAATTTGTCATTTATGCATCAAATTCATTTACTTTGATAATTCTTAATATCTTATTTTATTTGTCCACAAAGAGTAAGGCTAAACCAACACAACATCTGGCTAATTCTTAATCCCCTCAAATATTTAGTGCTTTCTTAGTAATTGTTAATTATTGACACTCAAACTGCCTGATGGCTAGGGTCACTGATTAGGTGTTAGGTTAATTAAATAGACCTTCTTTGACTTCCTGGCATCAAAGGATGACACCTGAGTAGTCTATTGTTTAAATTGTTTATTTGATAAGTTCTGCCTATGGCTATTTTCACATTGAGTAATTCCTTACAATTAATTCACAAAATATATATAGTTGAGATTACAGAGAGTTGAAAGAGATCCAGAGCGACAGAGCTAGTGAGCTGATGCGTTAAGAACCATGTAGGAAATTAGACTAAGAAACCTTTAAGATTTTATTTCTATTTAGGCCAACTTTATCTAAATTTAAGTTAGGACTTGGACTTGCATCTTTATGTGTTTATGTTGTTGGAATTCATTACTACTTTAATAAACTGTCATTGTTACCCTACAAATTTGGACTTATGTGTTTCCGAACATTCCTCAAACCCTTGAGCTAAATTCCCCAAATGAACGTGCACTGCCGAATTATGTCTAAGACAGACAAGCGCGCGGTCACATCTCTATCACCAGAACAGACTAGATCATAATACAGTCATTACATGTGTATGCATCTTAGAATAATACTTGTACTTTTAAAATTTATACAATGTACCTTTTTTACTCTTTCAGAAAGTGACACTTCCAAAGAATAACCTTGAGCTGGAAAACTTGCTTTGTAAGTTATTTCTGGTTTTGATTTTTGGGGGGATAGATTCAATGTTAGAACCAGAAGAGCTTGGCAATAGTAAAGAGTATGTCATTTGTCCATATTTTGTCTGTAATAAATTCAAAATAACGGTAGCTCATCTCCCCCAGTTTTGGTCACATTTCTGTTCATGACTTGATACACAGATAGAAAACATTAAGATGCATAATTATACCCTCACAATTAAGTTTTGAGAGATAGTTATATGCTTTTGGGTGTGGTGGGTTACTTTGTCCATGGAAGCATAAATTAATTTGCATCAAGGCCAATATATTGAATGCTGCCTTGATTTATAGATATATACACTCTTTTATGAGGGGATGCTCTGCCTTGATGCAGGCTAAATGCAACTTTTCTTTTTCTACTATTAAACATATCTGCCTTAAAACTTGTGTTTTAAGCACATAGATGTCTACATTGATTGTAATTTCTAGATGCTAAAACCTTTTCAATGTCAATTTATATCAAATAAGTAAAGGTATTGTATACAGGGTTATTTTGGTGTGTAAAAGTGTGATAATAATACTGTTTATATAGGTTTTAGATGTTCGGGGAATAAACCATTAGTTTCACCCCCGTTTTATTTAAACCACTTTTGCCCTAACCTTGATTGGGCGAATTTAAAAGTTTAAAATGGAGCAAATTAAAAATATACAGTATAATTTCACTGGATAAATATAAAACAGCAAAATTGATTTCAAGTGAGAAATAGAAAAAATAAAGCGGCCCGAAAATAACCCTGTATACAATATTTTGATTGATCCTTGTAAAATTTAATCTATTTTTAGTTTAATCTTAATCTTTGATATATCTATAGCTTACACCGAGTCACAACTAAAAGCTCACGAGAAAAAGATTTATGTAGAACCAAAGAGAGCCATGCAACACTGCCTCAAGAATATGGAAAAGCATAGATTTATCTGTATAACAGGGGAGGCGGGAAGTGGAAAGACAAGCTTCGGACTTCAGCTGATGCAGCATATAAAGAGGATGAATCCAGACTGTGTACCTATCATTCTCACAGAAAGTAGTCAATGGTTTAGATTTATATCACCGGATAAAAAGTTTATCATTTTTGTTGATGATATTATAGGAAAGTCAAGTGTAAGTGAAAGGGATTTTGAAGAATGGCAAAAGCTTTTTGATGCAATGCATCTCCGTGTTAGTGATGATAAATTCCCTACATTTGTTATTTTTTCATTACGAAATTGTATTTGGGGTTTAAAAAAGGATGAATTCAAAAATTATATTTTATTTAGCGTTTTTAAGACTTCCAATGTTGATTTGTCAGGTTCAGACTTTGGCATGACCTTCAAAGAAAAGAAATCAATGTTGTACAGATATTGTAAATTTTATAAGATTTCAGTTTGTTGGTCTGAGTTTGAAGAGAATAGATCTTTTGAGGTTTTTGATCCCAGTGCTTTGTGTCTCTGTGAGGAAACTTTGTATAATATTGCAAAACTAAAAACTGTTAGTGGTTTTCCACTACTGTGTGAAGAATTTTTTAGCAACCCAGAGTCCTTGAAACAAAGGTCAAATTTTTTCACCATCAATTCAGCATGCAATCATTTCAAAAAACTGGTTGATGACTTGTTATGCAAAAAAATGTATTTGCATTATGTTATATTAGTTTTTTTCTTCTTGGAGGTTTTAACAGAGAAAGCATACTCAATACAAGAAATAATGAAACAAAGATCAAAGATAAAAGAAATAGCAGAGAAAATTTATTTGTTTCACTTCATATCACACCAGTTGAACAAAGCTGAAATTCAAGGTAGCTTAAATGATATGCAAAACATTTTTATACAAATTAATGATGATAGGTACAAGCTTAAGCATATGGTTGTTTATGAAGCAATTTTACTGTCATTTGGGGAGAGTTTTCCATCTTTATTTTTAGAACGTGTGAACAAAAATGATGTGTTAACGTATGTAAGATCAAATAATTATGTACCAGAAAAATGGGAGATTTGTGTACATTTAGAGGATGATATGACAGATCCTCTAGCTGAAAAGTTGATAAAGATATATCCAAATAAAGCTGATGCATACACAGATGTTTACAAACATCCGTCATTTAATGATGAACAGTTAGTCTCTTGTTTCTTGGACAGAGTAAAGAAGGATCCAGAATTCAGTGTTTTTTTAGATTCTTTTGTGGCCGGCGCTTGCAATTATACGAAAGATGTGCTAGCCAGTGAAACAATCAAAATATTTTCTAACCTGTTTAAATTTGACTTTGAAATATTTTCTGTCATTTTAACTCATGACCTTTTAGAAACTTTTAACCAATTTATTAATAACTGTGAATTTCAAAAATTATTAATGGCCCATCTTCTAGAAAAAGGTTATAAAAGGAGGAATTTGTTGTCTATGACTTCATTAAGTGGCTCTAGGAAGTGTCTTCTTGGAATGCTTGACCTACTGCTTACCAGAGACAATGATTTGGAGACTGATGGAGACAGTCAAGTTGTTTTTTCAGACTATAGTAAGGAGTCGATAATAAGATCAATTCTGTTTAATCATAAAGAATCAGCATGTGTTGAGTGGTTGGATGCATTAACAAAATTGACAGAGTTACTACCATCAGAGCAAGACAAGCAAGAAGCTTACAAATGTATAGTGCGAGAGTGTATTGGGAACTGGAAGTCTGATATTGCACTTGAATATCTTCAATTTATAGATTCCTTCACATACATTGATGTGTTTTTCTTTCTTGATGCTTGCATGGTCTATGACGGTGTTGAGGTTTTTGATGAATTTTGTAAAAAGTTGAATGTGTTAAATTATGTGCATGATTATAAGCAACTTGTTATAACGGGAATAACTTATGCTGAGAATAATGAAAACATGGTTATGAAGTTATTACATAAATTCAATGATCATCTGGAATACAAATCTACCAGCTATGATGGTGATACAATACTACATGCATGTGAAGAGAATCACTTTTCTGACTCTAATTTGCTGTTCATTGTACAAAGACCTGAGGGAGAGTTTATGTTTACTAAAGTAAATAATAAAGGACTGGCCCCTGTACAGTGTAGAAGATCTTATCCGAAACTCAGAACATTTCTTAGTATGGAAAATCTAGTTCAGTATTCCCATTATGAGAGTACTACACATCAAAATTCAGATAAACGTTTCATTGACGATATGCAGCTTCTATACCTACCTGGAAGTTTTACACCAACTTTTCTTCGCCCTACATTCCTCTTCCCTGAGTGATAAAACACGTCATTTTTAGCTCACCTGAGCCGAAGGCTCAAGTGAGCTTTTCTGATCAAAATTTGTCCGTTGTCTGTCGTCGTCGTCGTTGTCGTTGGCGTTGTCGTAAACTTTTCACATTTTCATCTTCTTCTCAAGAACCACTGGGCCAATTTCAACCAAACTTGGCACAAAGTATCCTTGGGTGAAGGGGATTCAAGTTTGTTCAAATGAAGGGCCACGCCCTTTTCCAAGGGGAGATAATCATGAATTTGTTAAAAATTAATGGCATTTTTAAAAAATCTTCTTCTCCAGAACCGCTGGGCCAGGAAAGATGAAACTCATGTGGAAGCATCCTTAGGTAGTATAGATTCAAGTTTGTTCAAATCATGACCCCCGGGGCAAGGGTGGGGCCAAAATGGCCGACCCTAGTTTTACATAGGAATATATAAGAAAAATCTTTTAAAAATCTTCTTCTCCAGAACCACTGGAACAGGAAAGATGAAACTCATGTGCAATCATCCTCAGGTAGTGTTAATTCAAGTTTGTTGAAATCATGACCCCCGGGGCAAGGGTGGGGCCAAAATGGCCGACCAAAGTTTTATATAGGAATATATAGGAAAAATCTTTAAAAATCTTCTTCTCAAGAACAACTGGGCTAGGAAAGATGAAACTCATGTGGAATCATCCTCAGGTAGTGTAGATTCAAGTTTGTTCAAATCATGACCCCCAAGGGTGGGGCCAAAAAGGCCGACCCAAGTTTTGCATAGGAATATATAGGAAAAATCTTTAAAAATCTTTTTCTCTAGAACCACTGGGCCAAGAAAGATGAAAGTCAGGTGAAATCATCTACAGGTAGTGTAGATTCAAGTTTATTCAAATCTTGACCCCCGGGGCAAGGGTGGGGCCAAAATGGGGACTCAAGTTTTACTTAGGGATATATAGGGAAACCTTATAAAATCTTCTTTTCAAGTACTTCAAAGCTATGCTTAGTGATATTTATATGGAATCATCCTCAGGTAGTGTAGATTCTAGTTTGTTCAAATGATGAACGCCTGGAGGGGGGGGGGGAGTAAATTCAAGCCCGATGTGCTCAGGTGAGCGCTATGGCCCCTGGGCCTCTTGTTTATGTTGTTTTTTTTACTTACAAACGATATTTATTTTAAGTTAGAAACTGAATCTTGTCAACTTTAGAATGTTTTCTAACTTTAATCGCATGACTTGTAGTGTTTTACACACTGTATATGTATGACTATGGTCAATTCATGCCATACAAAAGTATTGATAATTTTATAGTAAAATGTAATGTACCATGACCATGCTGACTCAGGAATAAAACGAATAGTTCGCTAGCATTTTTTTTTTAAAATACTTGCAAATGTGAATTTATAATAGATATTGATGGAATGAAAATATTTTGAATGAATAAAAAAATAATCGTTTCTGATTTTAGCCACTCAGTTATTTGTTGGGTACAAATGAACATGAATAATTTGCCTTTAGCAAATAATCTGTTTATTCACAGATTGCCATGGTGCATCATTTTATGTACTCCAGCATGCTAGAGGTTCACGGCGAGATACTTTTGACTTGGCGCCGCGTAACAATAAGGAGCGAAGGGACGTTAATCGAGGCTCTTACTTGTAGCCTAGTAGGAGTACATTTTATGGAGCACTATCATTCAGAAAAATGTAGTCTAATCAACACATGCAAGATTAATTTGCTTTTGACAATTTTTCTACTTCCTCCAGGAGTTTTTCTGAGTACAACACTTAAATATATAATGCTAGTATATATAAGAAATAAGGTATCGTTATGGTGAACCATCGTTATTAGTTTTATTTGGATGTAAAACGGGTTGGTCACGTGATCAAATCCCATAAAGCTCGATCATGTGCCAACCCTTTTTACATCTCAATGAAACTCAAAATATATGAAACCTTATTGCTTAGTTTATATTTGTGATTGATATATTATTCTAGGTAGATATGTAAAGTTAGCTACTAGTAACTGGCTACCAGTAGCTGGCTACGACAAGTGGTAAAGTTAGCTACTAGTAGCTGGCTACGAGAAGTAAGTAAAGTTGGCTACTAGTAACTGGCTACTAGTAGCTGGCTACGACAAGTGGTAAAGTTAGCTACTAGTAGCTGGCTACGAGAAGTAAGTAAAGTTGGCTACTAGTAACTGGCTACTAGTAGCTGGCTACGACAAGCAAGTAAAGTTGACTACTAGTAATTGGCTACCTGTAACTAACTTGAACATTCTAGTACCTTTTGTGTTAAATTATGCTAATTTGGGAGAAATGATCTGGCACTAAAGATACCAAGATATCGTTATTAATAAACTCAGCTACTAGTACCTTTTGTTTAAAATTATGCAATTTTGGGAGACAAAAGTTGATATTATAGAAGAAGCTGCATTTTTACACCGCTGATATTCATTGATATTGTTGATAAAAACAATCTCTGAGCTTTTCCACATGATATGGTACTAAAGGTACCAAGATATCGTTATTAATAAACTCAGCTACTAGTACCTTTTGTTTAAGATTATGCAATTTTTGGAGACAAATGTTGATATTATAGAAGTAGATGCATTTTTACACCGCTGATATCCACTGATATTGTTGATAAAAACAATCTCTGAGCTTTTCGACATGATCTGGTACTAAAGTTACCAAGATATCGTTATTAATAAACTCAGCTACTAGTACCTTTTGTTTAGAATTATGCAACTTCGGGACACAAATGTTGATATTATAGAAGTAGCTGGATATTTTGACCGCTGATATCCACTGATATTGTTGATAAAAACAATCTCTGAGCTTTTCCACATGATCTGGTACTAAAGTTACCAAGATATCGTGATTAATAAACTCAACTTCTAGTACCTTTTATTTAAAATTATGAAATTTCGGATGACAAATGTTGATATTATAGAAGTAGCTGCATTTTTACACCGCTGATATCCACTGATATTGTTGATATTAAAAACAATTTCTGAGCTTTTCCACATGATCTGGTACTAAAGTTACCAAGATATCGTTATTAATAAACTCAGCTACAAGTACCTTTTTTTTAAAATTATGCAACTTCGGGACACAAATGTTGATATTATAGAAGTAGCTGCATATTTAAACCACTGATATTCACTGATATTGTTGATAAAAACAATCTGAGCTTTTCCACATCATCTGGCACTAATGTTACCAAGATATCGTTTTTAATAAAGTCAGCTACTAATACCTTTTGTTTAAAATTATGCAATTTTGGGAGAAAAATGTTGATATAATAGAAGTAGCTGCATATCTAAACCGCTGATATCCACTGATATTGTTGATAAAAACAATCTGAGCTTTTCCACATCATCTGGCACTAATGTTACCAAGATATCATTTTTAATAAACTCAGCTACTAATACCTTTTGTTTAAAATTATGCAATTTTGGGAGAAAAATGTTGATATAATAGAAGTAGCTGCATTTTTACACCGCTGATATCCACTGATAATGTTGACAAAAACAATTTCTGAGCTTTTCCACATGATCTGGTACTATAGTTACCAAGATATCTTTATTAATAATCTCAGCTACAAGTACCTTTTGTTTAAAATTATGAAATTTCGGGAGACAAAAGTTGATATTATAGAAGAAGCTGCATTTTTACACCGCTGATATTCATTGATATTGTTGATAAAAACAATCTCTGAGCTTTTTCACATGATCTGGCACTAAAGTTACCAAGATATCGTTATTAATAAACTCAGCTACAAGTACCTTTTCTTTAAAGGTACTTGGACACAGATTTGAAGTTATTATTTTCTCTATAATATTACGACTTATATATTTTAATAGCATTTCACACAAAAATTAATTAAAAATCTTATTTCGTTTAAAAGATATTGAAATTTCACATTTTTCGGCGGGTTTGATTGACATATCCTTGCACTCTCACAAATTTAATTTTATTCTTAATCCTTAGGAAAAGTGGCAATCTCGTTTTGTATAAATGAAAAATATTAATACTATAATCCAGAAAATTCAGAGTAGACACGTTCGAAAGCAAAACAAACACACAATATATTGTCAGTCCGTGCAGTTGTGGTAAGCAGACTGTGACGATTGAACGCACCCGGTGAATTCTAAATATAAACAATAACAGAACTCGAGCCCTGTTTACAAAAACTGTGTACATAACACGAGTGTGCTCGATTTGCTAAACTCTGTACGCATCTCTTAGTTCGGAATGACGATACTTGTGAAGGTGTTTTGCTTTCTAACATTTCTACTCTGAATAAAATTATTTTTCTTGATAAAAGTTTTAATATTTCTCATTAAAACACATCAAAATTGCCACTTTTCCTAAGGATTAAGAATAAAGTTAAAATTTGTGAAAGTGCAAGGATGTGTCAATCAAACCCGCCAAAAAATTTAAAGTTTTAATAACTTTTAAATGAAATAAGATCTTTAATTAATTTTTGTGTGAAATACTATTAAAATATATAATTCGTGATATTTTACAGAAAAAATGAGAAAATATTAACTTCAAATCTGTGTCTAAGTACCTTTAAAATTATGACATTTCGGGAGACAAGAGTTGATATAATAGAAGTAGCTGCATATTTAAACCGCTGATATCCACTGATATTGTTGATGAAAACAATCTCTGAGCTATTCCACATCATCTGGCACTAATGTTACCAAGATATCGTTTTTAATAAACTCAGCTACTAGTACCTTTTGTTTAAGATTATGCAATTTTTGGAGGAAAATGTTAATATTATAGAAGTAGATGCATATTTACACCGCTGATATCCACTGATATTGTTGATAAAAACAATCTCTGAGGTTTTCGACATGATCTGGTACTAAAGTTACCAAGATATCGTTATTAATAAACTCAGCTACTAGTACCTTTTGTTTAAAATTATGCAATTTCGGGGCAGAAGTCTTGATATTATACAAGTAGCTTGATTTTTACACCGCTGATATCAACTGCTATTGCTGATAAAAACAATCTCTTAGATTATCCACATGGTTTGCAATGAAGTTTCCAAGATATCGTTCGTAATTATCCCAGTAACTAATACTTTTGTGTTATAAAATGCAAATTTGTGATACAAAAGTTGATAACGAGCGGTGTGAACACGCCTGGTCGAATAGAAAATATGGACTTTGTGCATTGATCCAAAGGATGTTTTCCGCAGTAAATCTAGACCTGCTAAGCATCATACTGATTATGAATAGTTAACAAAACTACCTTTATTTACCTTTAGCAATATTCAGGCTTCTCTTTGGTTCTGCTACTTACATACAGCTTTAGGTGACGTCTCTAGACTAGACGCACCAAATTCTATGTTCGGTTTGACTAACTCGATCTGAATAAAACAATAAATCTAAGTATCTTAGCTCGCCCTAACAGTTTCACCGTCAGATAATTATCATTGAAATAATTATAATTGGATTCTGACATAGCTGATATCTACACTTATAGTGAGTGCATCCAAGCGGCGCTAATCGCCGCTGGATCGCGTAGCTAGCTCCATAGACAACGTGTACGAACGAAGCAAATTATGGTTGAAAATAATACTTTACGGTGCATAGCAGCAGGGGGTTTAAACATTTAGCAACATTTTACTCGAAAAAAACACAAACAACGATTTTATGCAGTTTCTATGCCATAAAAAATATCGGATCCGTCCTAGGTCAAGGAATTTTTATTTGACGTCATACTTTCGGGTATTTCCAATTTTTCGCAATCTCCCATGCAGACTTGTCACTGGTTCCTCACTCAAATGTATGACCTGATGGTAGAGAATAGATTTTTCGGAGACTTCTGAGAACTTTGGAATGTCCATGTATCCCACGATCCATGAGAAGTAATTTTTCTTCTCTTTATTAAATGAACCGAGGAAAGGCAATAAAAGTATAAGTTGTGAATAGTTTAAAATCAGTGGCAAATCCAGGAACTTTGTAAGGAGGGGGGGGGGGTAGAAGGCAGGGGATCCTGGGGGTGCACCGAAGCCCCAGTGGGTCTAGGGCAAGGGCCTAGTTGGAGTTGAAGTCCCCGGAAGCTGATAAATATTTACAAATAAGTGTTTTTCCCTTGATTTAAGTCCCCGGAAGCTGATAAATTTTTACAAATAAGTGTTTTTTCCCTTGATTTAAGGATAATGGACAGATAGATTTTATATACCAAAAATTCAAACGGGGACATACGCCCGGCGCGCGGGATCCGCCTTTGGTTTAAGATAGTATTTAACTGCACTCAACCCTTATTAGCTGGTATTTAGAGAGATGATATCTACTGATACAGTAAATAAGAAATTTCTACAAAATTACTGGTATTATCCATTGCATTAAGCGTCTACTTTCTTCTATGTTTCAACTACGTGTACATTTTTCGGGGCAAACTGGGCGCGCTTGATTTGTCTACACCCGGTGTACACTTTTTCATAATCAAGGGCAAAAGTTTACACTTTTGGTGTACACCTTCTAAACCATGTGCAGGGCATGTGTAGGTAATTACACAGAAAATTCAATATGGCTGACAAATGACGAAACGGTAAAACTGCAGAATTTCTTTCTCTGTATTTGCGTTTACTGTCAAGTATTTTATAGGTTCATTGTGATGAATTGTTTTTAGTAATATAGTGGACCATGTTTTGTGCATTTTATGGAAAAAAGAATACTTCATAATTTGTAAAATATTTTGCACATTTTGCAAGTTTAGGTGTTAAAGTCTCTAGATATATTTGATTATAGCTAGATATTTTGTTATAGGGGTAATAATGGACAGCTAGGAAAAATTCTTTGCATTTTGTACAAAGTTTTGTTTTTAAAGGAATTTTGAAAGAATATTCACAATCGCAACTAATATTTTATTTTAAAAATCGTCTGCAAATAGGCCCCCCTCAGTTTGTTAAAATTTTGACGTCCATGTTTAATTTGCCACACTACACCCAATTTCACTTGATTATGAGATGTAAATCTTCTACACCGGGTGTATTAAGGTGTAGATAAATAATTGCGACACAAGTTTAAATTATTTTGAATGACTCAAAATTAATGAGGATTTGTCAGTGGCGATATTTACATGGAAACTGTGGAATACCAGCATCTGCCCCGGAAGTGCCCTTATAATGACAATGTCAAGTCTTATGATGTGATTAATTGTAATTTGTCGATTGATAAAAATATAGATGAAAAACTGACATGTTATTTTTAAATTTTAATTGTTATCATAAAACTTGGTTTGTTTGTATCAGAAAAATTCTTTTTTGTTCTGTTTCTCTGTCTTTGAATTGACATTTTGACTGAATTTCAAACAGTTTAAGATAATTTATAGCTGATCACCGTATATTTGATAAATGAGATGAAATCATATTTAATAGTTGTTATATACCGAAAACACTACAAGAAATTGTCAGATTGAAAAGAAAATGAAATAAATAAAACTTTTGTAAATCAACATTTACAGAATCGTCACTCTCAGAAATTGGCAAAGCTTCGCCATTCTGTTTATACTTTATTAAGATTATAAACAAATCGAACACGAGTTGACATCTGTTGGACGTACTGCATCAGAAAGGGATCCAACAAAGGTGTTTTCATAACCTCGAGCCCGAGGTTAATGGTATCTGCCTTGTTGTCCCCCGCTTGAAACGTGGGGGGATATTGATTTGGGTTTGTCCGTCCGTCCGTCCGTCCGTCCGTCCGTCATTCTGTCTGTCTGTAACGCTTTCGTTTCCAGACGAGATCTCGAGAACCCTTTGATCTTTTGCAATGAAATTTTACATAACAACTCCTTGTGGCCCAAGGAAGACCCCTATTTAATTTTGAGGTCAAAAGATCAAAGTTCAAGGTCGTAAAGTTATACATTATCTGTGTGTAACACTATCCTTTCCGGGCGATATTTCAAGAGGATTTTGAGCTTTTGCAATGTAATTTTATACCAAAACTCCCTAGGGACTCTCTCATCCCTCTCATAGTGTCCCGCCCCGTTTGTTAGCTCACCTGAGCCAAAGGCTCAAGTGAGCTTTTCTGATCACATTTTGTCCGTCGTCCGTCTGTCTGTTTGTCTGTCTGTCTGTCTGCCCGTCTGTAAACTTTTCACATTTTCAACTTCTTCTCAAGAACCACTAGGCCAATTTTGACCAAACCTGGTACAAAGCATCCTTGGGTGAAGGGAAATTTAAATTATTAAAATGAAGGGACATATCCCCTCGCAAGGGGAGATAATCAAGAAAAGACAAAGATAGGGTTTGGTCATTAAAAAATCTTCTTCTAAAGAACCACTGGGCCAGTAAAGCTGAAACTTATGTGGAAGCATCCTTGGGTAGTTTAGATTCTAAATTGTTCAAATCATGACCCCCGGGGGAAGGGCGGGGCCATAATGGGGAATCAAAGTTTTATATAGAAATATATAGGAAAAATCTTTGAAAATCTTCTTCTCAAGAATCACTGGGCCAGAAAAAGTGAAGCTTTTGTGGAAGCATTCTGGGGTAGTGTAAATTCTAGATTGTAGGAATCATGACCCCCGTGGAAAGGGCGGGGCCATTATAGGGAATCAAAGTTTTACATAGAAATATTTAGGAAAAGATCTTTGAAAATCTTCTTCTCAAGAACCACTGGGCCAGAAAAAGTGAAGCTTATGTGGAAGCATCTTGGGGTAGTGTAAATTCTAAATTGTAGGAATCATTACCCCCCGGGGGAAGGGCAGGACTATTATAGGGAATCAAAGTTTTACATAGAAATATATAGGAAAAATCTTTGAAAATCTTCTTCTCTGTAAGGAACCACTGGGCCAAAAAAGCTGAAACATATGTGCCTATGGAAGGATCATGGGGTAGTGTAGATTTCAAAATGTCTAAATTATGATCAGTGGGGTAGGGTGGGGATGCATTATGTATAACAAGGGGGAAATCTGGTAAAGAACAGAATGGTCAAAGCTTCTCAAGTGAGCGATGTGGCCCATGGGCCTCTTGTTTTATTAGTATTTATTGTATCAAATGTCACTATTTTTAACACAGGGGCATGAGAAGAGTTATTACGTATAAAACAGGTTCTAGGGAGACTTTATATTCTTATACATCTATTAGAACTGTTTAATAAAGGTTAAATTAGACACCATGCATTGTGTAAAAATTTGACAATATCGAACGTGAACATATACATGTATGTGACTCCATATCTGCATATCATTTCCGATAATATACAGCGGTTCCGTGGTGTAGTGGTATGTCTCTCGCTTCAAAAAGAGAAAAAAAATGTCTCTCGCTTCATGTGTGAGAGGTACCGGGGTCGATTCCCCGATGATCCAATTTTCTTTTTTTTCCCGAAATACTTCTTTTCACCAAATGGTAGTATTCAGCATGTGAAATGAAAAAAAATATGAGGTCGAGCTTGTACAAACTCATAAAATCATCATTACAGTGTGATAAATATATGAAAAGAATCTTCTATACACATGATTAAGAATAAGCAATCAAATCTTTATATCCATACTGACATATTTTATTTACTTCAGTATAAATGTATTCATTTAATGATTCTACAATTTCAGTCTGGGGGATCCGCCCCTCCCCCCCCCTCCCCCCGAAGTGAGCATGGTTTTCTTTTTTCCAAAGCGGGGGACACAAATTCTCTGAATTAGCTTGTTTATGCACAATTTAATGTGAGCAACCTTTTTTGGTCGCTTTACATTGTAATCCCAATTGTATTACTGACCGATGATGGTTTCAAGAATCTCTGAATGGAACAAAAGTCTTTGGGAATTAGAAACTGGGTGATATCTTGGTTACTACAGTTTCAGACCATGTGGAAAATGTACGAGATTGTTTTTATAAGAAAGATCAGTTAATATCAGCGATGTAAATATCCAGCTACTTCAAGAATATCAACATTTGTATCCCAAATTTGCATACTATCAAACAAAAGGTACTAGTAGCTGAGTTTATTAATAAACATATCTTGGTAACATTAGCACCAGATCATGTGGAAAAGCTCAGAGATTGTTTTTATCAACAATATCAGTGGATATTAGCGGTTTAAATATCCAGCTACTTCTATAATATCAACATTTGTCTCCCGAAATTTCATAATTTTAAACAAAAGGTACTAGTAGCTGAGTTTATTAATAACGATATCTTGGTAACTTTAGTACCAGATCATGTGGAAAAGCTCAGAGATTGTTTTTATCAACAATATCAGTGGATATCAGCGGTTCAAATATCCAGCTACTTCTATAATATCAACATTTGTCTCCCAAAATTGCATTATTTTAAACAAAAGGTACTAGTAGCTGAGTTTATTAATAACGATATCTTGGTAACTTTAATACCAGATCATGTCGAAAAGCTCAGAGATTGTTTTTATCAACAATATCAGTGGATATCAGCGGTGTAAAAATGCAGCTACTTCTTTAATATCAACATTTGTCTCCCAAAATTGCATAATCTTAAACAAAATTTACTAGTAGCTGAGTTTATTAATAATTATATCTTGTTAACTTTAGTACCAGATCATGTGGTAAAGCTCAGATATTGTTTTTATCAACAATATCAGTGGATATCAGCGGTTTATATATCCAGCTACTTCTACAATATCAACATTTGTGTCCCGAAATTTCATATTTTTAAACAAAAGGTACTAGTAGCTGAGTTTATTAATAACGATATCTTAGTAACTTTAGTACCAGATCATGTGGAAAAGCTCTGATATTGTTTTTTTCAACAATATCAGTGGATATTAGCGGTGTAAAAATGCAGCTACTTCTATAATATCAACTTTTGTCTTCCGAAATTTCATAATTTTAAACAAAAGGTACTAGTAGCTGAGTTTATTAATAACGATATCTTGGTAACTTTAGTGCCAGATCATGTGGAAAAGATCAGATATTGTTTTTATCAACAATATCAGTGGATATCAGCGGTGTAAAAATGCAGCTACTTCTATAATATCAACATTTGTGTCCCGAAATTTCATAACTTTAAACAAAAAGTACTAGTAGCTGAGTTTATTAATAACGATATCTTGGTAACTTTAGTACCAGATCATGTGGAAAAGCTCGGAGATTGTTTTTATCAACAATATCAGTGGATATCAGCGGTTCAAATATCCAGCTACTTCTATAATATCAACATTTGTCTCCCAAAATTGCATGATTTTAAACAAAAGGTACTAGTAGCTGAGTTTATTAATAACGATATCTTGGTAACTTTAAGACCAGATCATGTCGAAAAGCTCAGAGATTGTTTTTATCAACAATATCAGTGGATATCAGCGGTGTAAAAATGCAGCTACTTCTATAATATCAACATTTGCCTCCCAAAATTGCATAATCTTAAACAAAAGATACTAGTAGCTGAGTTTATTAATAAAGATATCTTGATAACTTTAGTACCAGATCATGTGGAAAAGCTCAGATATTGTTTTTATCAACAATATCAGTGAATATCAGCGGTGTAAAAATGCAGCTACTTCTGTAATATCAACATTTGTCTCCCGAAATTGCATAATCTTAAACAAAATGCACTAGTAGCTGAGTTTATTAATAACGATATCTTGGTAACTTTAGTACCAGATCATGTGGAAAAGCTCAGAAATTGTTTTTATCAACAATATCAGTGGATATCAGCGGTTTAAATATCCAACTACTTCTATAATATCAACATTTGTGTCCCGAAGTTGCATAATTTTCAAAAAAAAAGGTACTAGTAGCTGAGTTTATTAATAACGATATCTTGGTAACTTTAGTACCAGATCATGTGGAAAAGCTCAGAGATTGTTTTTATCAACAATATCAGTGGATATTAGCGGTGTAAAAATGCAGCTACTTCTATAATATCAACATTTGTCTCCCGAAATTTCATAATTTTAAACAAAAGGTACTAGTAGCTGAGTTTATCAATAATGATATCTTGGTAACTTTAGTGCCAGATCATGTGGAAAAGCTCAGAGATTGTTTTTATCAACAATATTAGTGGATATCAGCGGTTTAAATATCCAGCTACTTCTATCATATCAACATTTGTGTCCCGAAATTTCATAATTTTAAACAAAAGGTACTAGTAGCTGAGTTTATTAATAACGATATCTTGGTATCTTTAGTGCCAGATCATTTCTCCCAAATTAGCATAATTTAACACAAAAGGTACAAGAATGTTCAAGTTAGTTACTGGTAGCTAGTGACTAGTAACCAACTTTACTTGCTTGTCGTAGCCAGCTACTGGTAGCCAGTTACTAGTAGCCAGTTACTAGTAGCCAACTTTACTTCCTTCTCGTAGCCAGCTACTAGTAGCTAACTTTACCACTTGTCGTAGCCAGCTACTAGTAGCCAGTTACTAGTAGCTAACTTTACATATCTATTCTAGGTACTAGAATTTTAAATTCATAAAGGATTTATATATGTTTTCATTTCTCAACATATAAATTGAATAATATGTTAGCCTAATATTAATTTTTAATTTGAACAAGTAGGATTTCCCTCCGTTTTTGTATCAATATACACAAGACATTCATTATTTGGAATCTTAATCATACCGGTAATTGTAAATTACGAAATTTTGATCCCTTCACAATTGATTTTGGAATTCAGTTTTCTCAAAATTTATATTAATCTATTAAGAATCACGATATTTATAATTTTTTTTATACTTCACATTTAGATTCATTGTTGAAATATTTCTACCAGATGTGGATAAACACAAAAAAGGCTATGACGGTAGTGCTTGAAACTTTCCAAACAATTCATAGTCCTGAAATGAAGCAGTAATTGACCTTTCTTTGCTTTGTGTGAGTTTTTTAAGGCGACCATGCAAGACTTTTATAGCAAAAATCAATATTTCTCCTTTTTTTGTTTGTTCATAAAGGTTCCTTTCTCTATATTTTTTTCACTCATAAAGAGACGGCACCACTTGCCTGTGAAGTGCTACAAAGTTTATCCTATACTCGACATTTAGGCTCACTTCGACTGGAACTATAGTAAGTGCCCGAGTTACTCGAGTAACAGCCGAACTGATAGTGTTGCGACTATAGTGACGTCATTTCAACTTTGAACTCTACTCTAGTACGGCCCACGTCTAGGCCTGGGTTTTACGAGTTTCAAGATGGCGGCGTGTGGAAACAACATGGACTTGTAAGTATAAACACTTTGAAATATCAGAGATATTATAATTAAAAGCTAATAAAACATTACGTAGAAAGATAGCTTAATTAGCAAATCTTAAACTGCGAAGGTTTCTATCTATAGTAGAGCGGGATTTTTTATGCATGAACAAAATTAATACAAATACGTTGTAATGATTCTCTGATATTTCCAAGTGTTTATACTTATGGAACAGTATTTTCTGCATATCCTAATACGTTTAAAGGCGTTGATCTCGTTTTCAGTAATAAAAACAGAAAACTATGCCTAATGAAAGCATACAATCGTTTTATATATATATCCCCCTCCTTCGTCGTCAATTATAGTTTAATAGGGACGAAAGTTTTCCCTTTTTGTATGCATAATATGCATACAAAAAGGGAAAACTTTCGTCTATGTTTACTCGGGTAAGATCTTTTGCTATTAATGCTATTCGGCTGGTATTAGGGTAAGTTTAACAAAATATCTATTTTTAGAATTTGTTGACGTAACTCGAGTACGAACTAAAGTTCCAGTCGAAGTCGGCCTTAGAGCCATTGAGCATGGAGGGTCGCTTCTTGCCAGCTCTTACTGCAGCACGAGACCTCGATTTATACGGTCTCATCTGAAGAACCAGTCCCAACATCCCACCGTGAGATTCGAACTTGCGCCGTAGGGATAAACTGTCTACCTTAGTGGAGACGCTCCACCACTGCGCTAACGACATTTTCAATATGTAAATCAGCACGAAATAATATTAATGAAAATGTAGACGATTTGTATTGCAAAAGGAAGTACATTCAGTAAATTACTGGCATATTGGTTCCAGAGTTTCTAATAAAGAAGACATATACATGTATGTGCACTGTGCATCATTATGAAACTGAAATCGAAAAAGAAGGTGGCAGGGGAAATTTAACATCTGATAAATAAACCTTCTATTCAGGACAGTCTGCTTGAAATGAAACACACCAAATGTATTTTAGGAGCTTGTAAACGATAATGACATTTACAAAAGTTTGATCTCAAAGTCGTAAGTCACGCGAGATTTCTGTGCACTTATAAGTTGATTTGACAAATAGCTGAAAGACTTGTAAATATGTATGCTACTAATATAGTTGGTGCTTACAGAGATGTGTACAGTTACCCATCATTTAATGAACAGTTGAAGGAATTTTATATACTAATAGTAGTGGTAAAATAGGGCTCCTGGCCCAGACTTCAGACTTCGAGGTCTGTGATATACGTATCTAAAGGTAATTTGTTTAATTTCTTTAATAGGTGAATTTTATTATCGGGCACATAATTACACAAGCGAATGTGAAAAAAATGTGACATATTGGGTATTTTAACAACTGATTAAAATGTCCTGCACTCATTTATAAACATTGATTGGCATTTATCAAATTGATATACCACAGTCACTAAATTTTACAACCTAATTATACAACCCCATGTTGATTCCTACGAAGCCTATACTTGCTGTGAAAATTTATTGCAGTGACATTGTTTATTCCATTTTTCCATTCTGATTTTCTCTCTATAGATTAAGGTACGATTACAAGTACATGTAAACAAATGTGTGAAGAGTAGATAAACAATTAGTACGTATCTAGAATGAATTCAAAGAGAGAGAGAGAGAGCAATTATACTACGAAACAGGATAGATTTAATTAAAGCCAAAAAAATTCAATTTGAAAAAAAAATAAACACGGAAGATTTAAAAATTAATCGGGAGGGCGGAAGAGGCGTGAAAAATCCAGGGATTTTGTCTCCCCTCGGAAGAATCACATGTATTTATGTTATGAGATATCTGCATGTATTTACCATAGATATAGAGAAAATTCGAATTAAGAAAAAAAACACGATCGTTTTTTGAAGTAAATAAGCCAAGTAGTACTCCAACACGGATTAAATTATGGAGATTTATTGACAGTTGGAGCATGTTATATGGAAAATTTAAATGGTTTGGATTTTTATAGCAAAAAACGAGTGAAAATACGTACCAGGTGTGCTTTGCATGTATTGCATGTGTATAAATAATAT
>PRKT01000374.1:352053-387009 GCA_003671525.1 Saccostrea glomerata | reverse complement strand
CCGTTTTCTAATTTCCAAAGACTTTTGTTCCATTCTGAGATTCTTAAAGCCATCATCGGTCAGTAATACAATTGGGATTGCAATGTAAAGCGACCAAAAAAGGTTGCTCACATAAAATTGTGCATAAACAAGCTAATTCAGAGAATTTGTGTCCCCCGCTTAGGAAAAAAGTAAACCATGCTCAGTTCGGGGGGAGGGGGGGGTCGGATCTCCCAGACTGAAATTGTAGAATCATTAAATGAATACATTTATACTGAAGTAAATAAAATATGTCAGTATGGATATAAAGATTTGATTGCTTATTCTTAATTATGTGTATAGAAGATTCTTTTCATATATTTATCACACTGTAATGATGATTTTATGAGTTTGCACAAGCTCGACCTCATATTTTTTTCATTTCACATGCTGATTACTATCATTTGGTAAAAAGAAGTATTTCGGGAAAAAAAAGAAAATTGGATCATCGGGGAATCGACCCCGGTACCTCTCACACATGAAGCGAGAGACATACCACTACACCACGGAACCGCTGTATATTATCGAAAATGATATGCAGATATGAAGTCACATACATGTATATGTTCACGTTCGATATTGTCAAAATTTTACACAATGCATGGTGTCTAATTTAACCTTTATTAAACAGTTCTAATAGATGTATAAGAATATAAAGTCCGCCTAGAACCTGTTTTATACGTAATAACTCTTCTCATGCCCCTGTGTTAAAAATAGCGACATTTAATACAATAAATACTAATAAAACAAACGGGGAGGGACACTATGAGAGGGGTGAGAGAGTCCCTAGGGAGTTTTGGTATAAAATTACATTGCAAAAGCTCAAAATCCTCTTGAAATATCGCCCGGAAAGGATAGTGTTACACACAGATAATGTATAACTTTACGACCTTGAACTTTGACCTATTGACCTCAAAATTAAATAGGGGTCTTCCTTGGGCCACAAGGAGTTGTTATGTAAAATTTCATTGCAAAAGATCAAAGGGTTCTCGAGATCTCGTCTGGAAACGAAAGCGTTACAGACAGACAGAATGACGAACGGACAAACCCAAATTAATATCCCCCCACGTTTCAAGCGGGGGACAACAAGGCAGATACCATTAACCTCGAGCTCGAGGTTATGAAAACACATTGTTGGATCCCTTTCTGATGCAGTACGTCCAACAGATGTCAACTCGTGTTCGATTTGTTTTTAATCTTATTAAAGTATAAACAGAATGGTGAAGCTTTGCCAATTTCGGAGAGTGACGATTCTGTAAATGTTGATTTACAAAAGTTTTATTTATTTCATTTTCTTTTCAATCTGACAATTTCTTGTAGTGTTTTCGGTATATAACAACTATTAAATATGATTTCATCTCATTTATCAAATATACGGTGATCAGCTATAAATTATCTTAAGGTAGGATTCTTCTCTGGTTTCTGACTAGATGAAACATTCAAAATATATTTGCTCATATGTCTTATATAATTAGATGTAAGGGATTTAAAAGACCATATTTTTCTTTCTTCGTCACAATTGCACGACTTAAAATAGAAATGGTAAACTGCGTTTGAAAACTAGCAGGGACTATATTTTTGGCGGAATGATGGCGTATGAAAATATCTGCTTTTCTGCTTCTCAAAATTAAAACAGAGCAATGAATTTAGTTCGAATTTTATACAATCAAAGACTTGAAGAAATTTTCAAATGTAAGTTAAATTAATAATAAGGGACTAAACTTTCAAAATAAATAAAATAAATATGATTTTTTAAACAAACTAGAATTATGTTAGCTTTTAAACGCTTCCAATCAAAGTACAGATTTGAGCCAAAAATCCGTAAAAAGTATTATTTCTCTGTTAGTAAACGATCAAAACTTTTTGTTTTTGTATCATTTTGTATATTTATAAGACTACTTTATTATATGTGAAAATAAGAAAAAGTTAAATATAGGAAGCATATAAATATTACTAATATATACTAAAAAATTAAGAAAAACAGAGAAAATTCGGATTAGCCCAAATCCAGTTTAGTAAAATATGCTATAGACCCGATTTAGTAATATCTTTTTATGCAAAAAGAACAATCTTTAAACTTTTGAAATAGAAGTAGGCATCACATGATTTGCAACTGTACAGTATTTTTTATTCTAAATGTCAAGGAAAAAGATAATGACCTTGACCTGACCTTGCCTCTTATATAAAACGGTCAAATTAAATTTCACTGATACTATCACTTACTAATATTGTCTTCTTGATTCTGTGAAATTTTCATTGATTTTTAAATATTAGAAATATGAGAAGAATCCTACCTTAAACTGTTTGAAATTCAGTCAAAATGCCAATTCAAAGACAGAGAAACAGAACAAAAAAGAATTTTTCTGATAGGCCTACAAACAAACCAAGTTTTATGATAACAATTAAAATTCAAAAATAACATGTCAATTTTTCATCTATATTTTTATCAATCGACAAATTACAATTAATCACATCATAAGACTTGACATTGTCATTATAAGGGCACTTCCGGGGCAGATGCTTGTATTCCACAGTTTCCATGTAAATATCGCCACTGACAAATCCTCATTAATTTTGAGTCATTCAAAATAATTTAAAATTGTGTCGCAATTATTTATCTACACCTTACTACACCCGGTGTAGAAGATTTACATCTCATAATCAAGTGAAATTGGGTGTAGTGTGGCAAATTAAACATGGACGTCAAAATTTTAACAAACTGAGGGGGGCCTATTTGCAGACGATTTTTAAAATAAAATATTAGTTGCGATTGTGAATATTCTTTCAAAATTCCTTTAAAAACAAAACTTTGTACAAAATGCAAAGAATTTTTCCTAGCTGTCCATTATTACCCCTATAACCAAATATCTAGCTATAATCAAATATATCTAGAGACTTTAACACCCAAACTTGCAAAATGTGCAAAATATTTTACAAATTATGAAGTATTTTATTTTCCATAAAATGCACAAAACATGGTCCAATATATTACTAAAAACAATTCATCACAATGAACCTATAAAATACTTGACAGTAAACTCAAATACAGAGAAAGAAATTCTGCAGTTTTACCGTTTCGTCATTTGTAAGCCATATTGAATTTTCTGTGTAATTACCTACACATGCCCTGTACATGGTTTAGAAGGTGTACACCAAAAGTGTAAACTTTTGCCCTTGATTATGAAAATGTGTACACCGGGTGTAGACAAATCAAGCGCGCCCAGTTTGCCCCGAAAAATGTACACGTAGTTGAAACATAGAAGAAAGTAGACGCTTAATGTAATGGATAATACCAGTAATTTTGTAGAAATTTCTTATTTACTGTATCAGTAGATATCATCTCTCTAAATACCAGCTAATAAGGGTTGAGTGCAGTTAAATACTATCTTAAACCAAAGGCGTATGTCCCCGTTTGAATTTTTGGTATATAAAATCTATCTGTCCATTATCCTTAAATCAAGGGAAAAAACACTTATTTGTTAAAATCTATCAGCTTCCGGGGACTTAAATCAAGGGAAAAAACACTTATTTGTAAATATTTATCAGCTTCCGGGGACTTCAACTCCAACTAGGCCCTTGCCCTAGACCCACTGGGGCTTCGGTGCACCCCCAGGATCCCCTGCCTTCCCCCCCCCCCCCCCTTACAAAGTTCCTGGATTTGCCACTGATTTTAAACTATTCACAACTTATACTTTTATTGCCTTTCCTCGGTTCATTTAATAAAGAGAAGAAAAATTACGTCTCATGGATCGTGGGATACATGGACATTCCAAAGTTCTCAGAAGTCTCCGAAAAATCTATTCTCTACCATCAGGTCATATATTTGAGTGAGGAACCAGTGACAAGTCTGCATGGGAGATTGCGAAAAATTGGAAATACCCGAAAGTATGACGTCAAATAAAAATTCCTTGACCTAGGACGCATCCGATAGTTTTTATGGCATAGAAACTGCATAAAATCGTTGTTTGTGTTTTTTTCGAGTAAAATGTTGCTAAATGTTTAAACCCCCTGTTGCTATGCACCGTAAAGTATTATTTTCAACTTCGTTCGTACACGTTGTCTATGGAGCTAGCTACGCGATCCAGCGGCGATTAGCGCCGCTTGGATGCACTCACTATAAGTGTAGATATCAGCTATGTCAGAATCCAATTATAATTATTTCAATGATAATTACCTGACGGTGAAACTGTTAGGGCGAGCAAAGATACTTAGAACTATTGTTTTATTCAGATCGAGTTAGTCAAACCGAACATAGAATTTGGTGCGTCTAGTCTAGAGACGTCACCTAAAGCTGTATGTAAGTAGCATAACCAAAGAGAAGCCTGAATATTGCTAAAGGTAAATAAAGGTAGTTTTGTTAACTATTCATATTCAGTATGATGCTTAGCAGGTCTAGATTTACTGCGAAAAAAATCCTTTGGATCAATGCACAAAGTCCATATTTTCTATTCGACCAGGCGTGTTCACACCGCTCGTTATCAACTTTTGTATCACAAATTTGGATTTTATAACACAAAAGTATTAGTTACTGAGATAATTACGAACGATATCTTGGTAACTTCATTGCAAACCATGTGGATAATCTAAGAGATTGTTTTTACCATCAATAGCAGCTGATATCAGCGGTGTAAAAATCAAGCTACTTGTATAATATCAAGACTTCTGCCCCGAAATTGCATAATTTTAAACAAAAGGTACTAGTAGCCGAGTTTATTAATAACGATATCTTGGTAACTTTAGTACCAGATCATGTCGAAAAGCTCAGAGATTGTTTTTATCAACAATATCAGTGGATATCAGCGGTTAAAATATCCAGCTACTTCTATAATATCAACATTTGTCTCCCGAAATTTCATAATTTTAAACAAAAGGTACTAGTAGCTGAGTTTATTAATAAAGATATCTTGGTAACTTTAGTACCAGATCATGTGGAAAAGCTCAAAGATTGTTTTTATCAACAATATCAGTGGATATCAGCGGTGTAAAAATGCAGCTACTTCTATTATATCAACATTTTTCTCCCAAAATTGCATAATCTTAAACAAAAGGTATTAGTAGCTGAGTTTATTAAAAACGATATCTTGGTAACATTAGTGCCAGATGATGTGGAAAAGCTCAGAGATTGTTTTTAATATCAACAATATCAGTGGATATCAGCGGTGTAAAAATGCAGCTACTTCTATAATATCAACATTTGTGTCCCGAAATTTCATAATTTTAAATAAAAGGTACTAGTAGCCGAGTTTATTAATAACGATATCTTGGTAACTTTAGTACCAGATCATGTGGAAAAGCTCAGAAATTGTTTTTATCAACAATATCAGTGGATATCAGCGGTTAAAATATCCAGCTACTTCTATAATATCAACATTTGTGTCCCGAAGTTGCATAATTCTAAACAAAAGGTACTAGTAGCTGAGTTTATTAATAACGATATCTTGTAACTTTAGTGCCAGATCATGTGGAAAAGCTCAGATATTGTTTTTATCAACAATATCAGTGGATATCAGCGGTTAAAATATCCAGCTACTTCTATAATATCAACATTTGTGTCCCGAAGTTGCATAATTCTAAACAAAAGGTACTAGTAGCTGAGTTTATTAATAACGATATCTTGGTATCTTTAGTGCCAGATCATTTCTCCCAAATTAGCATAATTTAACACAAAAGGTACAAGAATGTTCAAGTTAGTTACTGGTAGCCAGTTACTAGTAGCCAACTTTAGTTGCTTGTCGTAGCCAGCTACTAGTAGCCAGTTACTAGTAGCCAACTTTACTTACTTCTCGTAGCCAGCTACTAGTAGCTAACTTTACCGCTTGGTTTATTTATTAACCAGTTAACATTTTATAGATGTATGACAAACAAATAATCTAATAATAGGGGCAGTATTTGTACCTGAGTTAAAAATCTTTATCCTACTCTGTTAAAGCTTCCACTGAGCAGCTGCTGACAGTGGTCAAGGTGTGTCAAGCCAAGAAATAATCCTGGACACTCAGGTAACAAGGTTTTCTTATGGCAAAAAAGATAATCTGAGTAAATGTTAATAAAATTCTCATCATTCTGACATCTACTTAATAAAGCTTTAACTATGCACCATCATAAGTGATTCCATCATTTGTCTCAACAATAACGTTTCTTCATTCTTTTTGTAAGCCTCATGATTGACACCAGCTGTAGTTAGTGAGAGAGGAATTACAGTACTGTAAAAGTGATGCCAGAGACAGCCCTCGTGACAAAGATGGCAAAAAATCCTCTCCGACAGTCTTACATAAAATTACTCTGCTCCTCTCCTGCAAAATCCCACAATGCATTTCTAAATTTGGCCTTGCAGCGAAGTCAACATACGAAGGTTTCGGTGAAGGAGGCCCGGGGTGTTATGAGGGCGTGGCAGATTCGAAGGTATGGGGGTAATGATGAACTAACATGGTCCGAGTCTGTCAGGATCCCTCGCATCATTCACCCAGAGGACGTTCTTGTCAGCGTAAATGCTGCAAGTCTTAACATGCTGGACGTCAGAATGAGAGGTAAAAGGTGCAAATTAATCTACAATGCATATGTTTAAGTAACAACCTTTGATTGTAAAATGGCAGATTATAAAGAATTGTGTTAAAGTTGTAGTGGTTTAGGCCATGGATATCGACCTGAATAGCTCAGTAAGAAGAGCACCTGACTAGTGATGCAGGGGTCCCTGGTTTGATTCCTGGTCCAGCCATACATTTTCTCCTGTTATGCATATAGATATAAAGATTTTTACACTTGCATGAGCAAACATGAATAAAAAAAAATATTTGGAAACAAGATGTGTTTGTGAAACACTATGCGCCCGGCGGCAACAAAGTTAAAAAAATCTATTTTTAGCATATTGGTCACAGTCAAGGTCACAAGGTCATTGACCGTGGTGTCATTTGAAAGAACTTAATCAGTGGAGTATGCATCCCAAATATGAAGTCCCTATCTCCTATGGTTTAAAAGTTATGGCAAAAAGTGTAAAAAGCAATTTTTAGCATATAGGTCACAGTCAAGGTCATTGACCATGGTGTCATTTGAAAGAACTTAATCAGTGGAGTATGCAACCCAAATATGAAGTTCCTATCTCCTATGGTTCAAAAGTTATGGCAAAAAGTGTAAAAAGCTATTTTTAGCATATAGGTCACAGTCAAGGTCACAAGATCATTGACCTTGTTGTCAACTGAAAGGGCTTTATTAGTGGAGTATGCATACCAAATATGAAGTCCCTATCTCTTATGGTTAAAAAGTTATGACAAACAGTGGAAAAAGCTATTTTTAGCATATAGGTCACAGTCAAGGTCACAAGGTCATTGACCTTGATGTCATTTGAAAGGACTTTATTAGTGAAGTATGCAGTGAAGTTAAAGTTGACAACAGACAAACAGATAAACAGACAAACAGACAGGACAAAAACAATATACGCCCGGGATCTATCGATCCGGGCGCATAAAAAATCAAAATTAAAAGAATGACCTTTTTCAGTTAAAAGAAAGTTTGCTGAGACAACACACCTTACATTTGATAGAAGCTTACTTTGTACTCATAAGAAAAAAATATAAAGGGAGATGTCGGTATGCTAGCTATTTTGATTATGTATTTTACTTGGAGGAACATTAGGCACACAATGTTAATTCATATTCATATCTTCATTTGTATTATCAGGTGGATATGGACACGCGATGTTGAATGCAGTACGGAATAAGGATCGTCTTCATGCCCCTCAGTCAGAATTTCCGCTGATTCTAGGGAGGGATTTCTCAGGGACGGTTCTAAAAACAGGAATGAGGGTCAAGAAGTTTAAAGTGGGGGACAAGGTGAGCTTTGTTTTGTGGAGGGAAGCTTTTGTAGGATTGATTGATTGCTGTTTAAAGTCTCGAGAGAGAATTTTTCATTCATATGGAAATGCAATCATTTGCTGGTGGAGAGCTTAAGATTTTGTCCTTTACTCGGCACTCAGGGCCATTGAGCAGGGAGGGATCTTTTTTGTGCCAGCACCTACTGCGACACGGGGCATTGGTTTATAGGGTTTCATCCGAAGGACCGGTTTCCCTATCCCACAGAGGTATTCAAATCTGCGACATAAGGATCAACTCCTTACTTTGCAACTCTAGAGCAGACGCTCTAACCTGACAATACCCAGTGATTGCATTAAATTTTGAAAATATCAATTAAGCAGTATCTACACATACATATTTTTGTGATAGTCAGTCAATAACCTACAAATAAAACTTACTGTAAACATATTACATTTGGCGATGTATTCTTTTTAGCGCTTTTGGTGGAAAGATACTTCCGCTAATTCAAGTACATCACTAAATGTCTTATTAAACATTGATACATGAATAAGAACATTGAGAAATGCATTAAAACAACTTTTAAATTAAATGACCTTGAGGTCTTTCTATTTTTAGATATGGGGCACAGTGTCCCCTTTTAGACAGGGATCACATGCAGAGTTGACGGTGACATCAGAATCTCATGTAAGTATGATCTGATTATGCAAAAATCAACAACAATGACACATGACCTGATGACCCAACAGATTTCCAGAAAAATTGACAAAAAAGACTCCATCACCCTAGACAAATCAACAATGCATGACCTTATGACCCTACATAGGTAAAAAAATCGACAACACATGACCACATAATGCTACAGAGCTGTTATAAAATTGTTTATGTCTTTAAAAGGAATAAGGTCAAAATATTCATTGTTAATGATTGACCTGTAGAAATTTAGATTATTTTCTCTCTTTTACAATGCATATATTTATAACAGAAGTGTATAATAGATAAGTACAACAATGACTTGTGCTTGATATTAACTGAATGTATTACATGTATTGTAGATATCTCTGCGACCACAGAACCTGAGTGATATAGAGGCTGCCTCACTTCCATATGTGGTTTCCACAGTGATGACAGCTCTCTGTGATGTAGGAGAACTAAAGGAAAATAACACAGCTAATAAGAGGTAAAAGGTCATTATAGCTCAAGGTTATTGCAATTTTGACAATTTCCCATAAAAAGCTTAGTTCTTTTCTTAGAAGTTTTTCAAGCTTTTTATGGGAAATTGTTAAAACTTAGACCTAATAGCTGAGCTAGCTGTCCATTCAATAGAGATAGATATCTATCACCTAGCTGCTTGATTAGCTGCTAGGGTTTTGACGTTTCAATTTATTTCTGTTGTAGAGTGTTGATCTATGGTGGTTCAGGGGGAATAGGGACATTTGCAATTCAGGTTGGTCTTCTGCTAACACTCAAAAAAGTGCACATTAATTGAACTAAAGTAAAAAAGAAAAGAAAAAAAGAGAAAATATATTAACATGCATTTATTCAGACTATTATCACATAAACATCATATTAGATAAACATGTATGTGAAAAGTACTGAGCATGTTAAAATTATTTTGTTTGACAATGTGATACTGTATGATTGACCAATGAATATGCTGCCTTAGAATTTTCATTTAACTGTCATTAAACAGATTTATTTCAAAAGTCAAAAAGTGTGTTTTTTTTAGCCCACAAATTGCTACAAATATTCTTAATGTAGTATTTGATGATAAGATTTGGTCCTTTCTTTGAAATGAAATATGAAAAAAGTAATAAAAACCCTGCTCTAGATGATTTAACAAGGTGCATGTAGAAAAAGAAATGTTCATGACAAGATTGCAATTATACAGAAAAGTTTTTGAATATTTTGCAAATGTTAATGACCTATTTGCTTCCAATGTACAGCTGATGAAGGCTTGGGGAGCCATTGTCACGACAACCTGTTCCACTGATGCCGTTTCCTTGGTTACCTCCCTTGGAGCTGATCATGTGATCGATTACAAAACACAGAATGTTCAACAGGAACTGATGAGCTTGAAAGGGTAGGATTGTCTGCTGCTTCTCAATTCAGTTTACTTGTAGCTGAACTCAAATTCAAAGTTTTATTTTTCTTTCTTTTTAATGCTGCTGTCGCAGCCTCAATTGATTTTGTATTAACATGATTTTATATTCCATATCATTTATGTCTTGTACAGGATTTGTTTTTTATCATAATGAGATAACATAGCCTTTTTGATACAAAAATTTGCACAGAAACCATTTTGGAACTTTTCTTTAAGTGTTGGCACTAAATTTGAATTTTAGCAGGTAATACAGTGAAACCTGCCTAATCTGACTGGCATTTGGAGACAAATTTTGTGTCAGAATAAACAGAGTGTCAGATTGCACAGTGTTAAAAACAAGGAAAACACTCAAATGGGAAAGAAATTTAATGTCGGAATTTACAGTGTGTCGGATTATTCAGGTGTCGAATTAGACCGTTTTCTCTGTATTATCAATGTTGAATTTTGACCTCTAGATGATATGTTAGGCCACTGTCTAAGCTTTATTTTACAGATATGATGTCATCTTAGACATCCATGGAGGGGTAGACTTTTCCTTTGACCTATTGAAAAAGTGGAACAATTCTAAGTTTGTTACGATAAAGACTCCGTTTCTACAGAATACTGATGAGTATGGAATCCTGCCAGGACTTCTGAGATCGGGTGCTAACCTGACAGCCAACGTGATGCAGGTGAATCAAAGTCATTGTTTATCATTTCACATGTTCTAACAAGAACAGTTTGCTGTTTATATAGTTAAAAAAATTATGTTCCTTTCATATTAAAGATTACATGTATATAATGTATATTCTTTTGTTAACACTTTGTATTATTCAAATGCGGATCATACATGCATGAATTGACATACAAATTTTTTTTTTTCAATTTGTACAAGTACCTGATATTTTATTGAATTCTGAACTGTGATTCACTATAAACTCAATGATTTTTTCAACTTGAAAGATTTTTTTTAAATATTAACTTTTTTGTATGATCCAAATTGACATTCAATTTTTGCTAGGTAAGAAATCATGATGATTTGTTGTACTGAAGTCTTTAAATTCTTTGGATTTCTATAGGGATTTAAAGATGGCAGAAGTTACAGATGGGCCATGTTTAAACCCAGCAGAAAACATCTACAGACTGTTAAACACCTGGTGGAGAGAGAAGAGGTATGATAGGGGGCACTTGAGTATTCAGTAAAGGGTGGGAATGTAAGTACTTATATAAGTATTCAGTAAAGATGGGAATATCAGTACTTAAGTACTCAGTAAATAGTGGGAATGTCAGTACTTAAAAGTACTGAAGTATTCAGGCATGTCAGTACTCATGCACTCTATGAAGGATGGGTATCGCAGTACATGTACTTACTAAGTTGAGAATGTAAGAGTCACACTAAATACAGACTGTCAGACACACAGATAATAGAGAGAGAGGAATTATGGTGGGGAGTACTCAGTTGGGTTATGCTAGGGTTGCTGAAAGCACTTATCTTCAAGAAATAATGAAATAATGCAATTCTGCAAATTGATCCAAAAAATTATCAATGTAAATGCATCATTCAAGTGACTGTTTTAATTACAGGTCAAACCAGTTATAGACAAGGTGTTTCCATTTGAGGAGGCTGACAAAGCTTACGAAAAACTGGAGGAGGGACACGCCCGAGGAAAAATTGTCATCGACATGTCTCAGTGATTCTTATGTTAACAAAAGGACACATTGGAGGAATTTGACATCAATATGTGTCAGTGATTCTAATGTTAAAAATAGACACATTGGGGGAAATTGATATCAATATGTGTCAGTGATTGTAGTGTTAAAAATAAACATATTGGGGGAAATTGACATTGACATGTGTCAGTGATTCTTATGCTAAAAATTTTTGACAGGGGGAAATTGCCTTCAATATGTGTCAGTGATTGTTATGTTAAAGATATACCATTGGGGGGAATTTACATGAATATGTGTCAATGATTTTTATGTTAAAAATAGACACATTGGTGGAAATTGGCATCAGCCATATCAGTGATTCATATGTTAAATATGATTAAAAAAGACACATTGGAGGAAATTTACATCAACATATGTCAGTGTTTCTGTAACTAAATCTACACATTTGGAAGAAAATTGTTAACAACAGTTGTCTGATATAAACATTCTTGTCTATCCTTGAAATGACAATGTGACAGAATAATAATTGCTTACTTGTGATATGTCCAATGGAAGTTATTGTTGTAGTTACAATTTAGTACACTTGTACTAAACAGGGGTATCTAATTTATTTTCTAACTTCTTGTAACTTGTATTTCTATAGAGAAAATGTGTTTATTATGTTATTATGTACATGTACTTCATATACATGTATAATAAATAATTTAAAAGCAAATGTTTATGGATTGGAATTTGCATTTTTTTTAAATCTCATCTAAGCCTAAGGCTAGCTGTACAGAAATGGGGAAACACATTAGGAAGCTTCTGGAGGTTGTATAGATACTAAATTGTGCAAATCAAGGTCCACAGGGATAGAATGGGACCTCATTTTACATTACCATAATTTTTTAAAAAATATTGATAAACAATGCATCGTCAGAAAAAGTGAACTTATGTGGAAGCCTTCTGAGGTAGTGTTTTTGTTTTCCCCTTATGGCTTCTGCCATATCAACATGATAAATATGACTAACCATGGTTTTACTGTTCTTGAGAAGATCTTAACTATTTTCCTTATAGATATTAATAAATTCCTATATGAGAAAGTTCGATCTCCAGTTGTTGACCACATTTCCTCCAGAGTTCATGATTAAACAATCTTGAATATACATTATATACCTGGGATTCTTTCATATAAGACCTCATAATATGGAAATATGTGGAGATGACGCCCGAGCTCTAAAATCCGTTGAACTTTACACAATATGAGCGGAGCAAACATTGACCTCCAGAAATCCAAAATATCAGAGGAGCGATCAGCTACCACAAACAACCTTAATTTTTTTATTCAAATTTAACCAAAAAATGAACGAAGAATATATATATATATATATATATATATATATATATATATATATATATATATATATATATATATATATATATATATATATATATATATATATATATATATATATATATATATATATATATATATATATATATATATATATATATATATTTCAGTTTATTATTTATTTTTGCATTTTTTACAGCTTGTGTCCTCCGAAATTTGACCATTTCTTGTGAGCATCCCTTCCATAATCATGAATCCTTATCCAAACTTTATCACCCTTTTTCATTTCTATCCTAGCTGAAGAACTGCAACCTTTTTCAAGATTAGATCTCTTTTCTTCACAAAGGTTATAACCAAATATGACGCCATTTTTGACGATTTCCGTGTTGAACTTGTGGCCATTATCAACAGTGATCCTCCAGTCAAAATAATACACACCTCCAGTTGGTGCCGTGAATTTTCCAGTTCTTCATCATAAGCATTGCCTTGTAAAATGTTATATTTATCTTTTAATATATCAGTGAACATAGACAGAATAATAATGTATTGTGTTCATTTAATAATCCTCTTCTGTGTATCAGTGTATCCTGAATAAAATATTTGAAATCATAATATTTCCATTTCTTATTTTTGTCTCTGTGATAACTCTTTGAAACTTAGCAGAGTTAAATTCTTGATAAATCCGCCGGAATGTACATTAGGCAGGTCGATAGGTCAGATGCTAGGGAGGCCTTATATGTATGCAAATCTCGTGCGCATCTCTCACTGTATCTGACGCTAAGGATGCCAAATATACATGAAAATCTCCTGCGGATGCCTTTGTATTTGCTGTCAGTGGACGAGGGCTATGAAAATTGGCAAGGAAGTCCTTGTGTAATTTAAATCTATGTTTACATTTTAAAAATATAAATCTATAATTTTATTTTACAAATGAAATGGAAATATGTAAGGAATCACTGTCTAGTTCGTATAGTATGCCAGGGACATCAACGATAGTGGGAAACATGGGATAATATATACATAATGGGCTTCGCCTGTTATGCAAATTATCCCATGTTTCCCACTATCGTTGATGCCCTGGCATACTATACGAACTAGACAGTGATTCCTTAAATAGGTGCACCCTTGATTATGAAATGTATGTAAACTTTCATTTATAAAAATTTGTATAAAGCATGTGAAAATTTCAGTCATTTTTCTTTTTTTACCTTTGTTTGTTATCACCCCTCCAAAATGACGACCTGATGCCTCTTGATGTTAACAAGTCGCTTATTTGCTATAGCCTGAAACGCAATGACTCTAGAAAATGTTGAAAAAGTAATAATTTTCAAAAGAAAAGAAACTATGCATTGATACATATTCAAACTTATACTTTATCCGTTGATACACGTACGTATAGACTCTGAGCATATTGATTTTTAACCTTCAAATTAAAAAAAAAAGACAACACATACTTGTAAATATGTTTTGAATTAAATTTTGGTTAAAATATAGCTTATTATTATGCTTCAAAGACAGAAGAGCAAAAAATATTACAAATAATTCAGAAGAAAAATTTTCGAACCCGATTCCATACCAGAATTAAACAGTGAGCAAGCAGTTTTTAGATAAAAATACGCCCAATCGTTAGAAAGCGCTTCAGTCCCTGCATAACATGACAGCCAACAAATAAGGGACACAAAAAACTTCATGTCTTTAGCTCAGTCCAGGAGCTCAAGATGTCTGATAAAGTAAAAAAAAAATATCCTGAATAATAAACTTCATACACTTGCATTGTGTGATATTTTTTTATATTTATATATCAAAATAATTTTGATACTGTCATGGTCTGATGAATTTAATGTTTATATTTCGATGGGATTGTCTGATCTGTTCTGTCCAATGTATGGCAAAAAGAAAAAAAAATTCTGAATTTCAAAGCTGTTGTTATAATCCATTCAATCATTTATATTTACATGTTATAACTAAGTATGAGAAAAGTGAAAGTAATTCTTAGAATCTTAAAAGTACAGAGAGTGGTACTCCTTTAAAGAACTAAAAAAAAAAACAATTATAAAAGATTTTTTTAAAATAACCAACGTTTTACATGTTTTTTTAATTTTCATTGCAACTACTGAATTTTAATTCAGACTAAATAAAGATGTTGTGTTGAAAAGAATATGAAATACAATTCAAAAGTATAAGCATACCTTGTTTTTCTTCAAAAAGCCTTGATTTATGAATCAACACTCTGTTTAAATACCAATTATTCAATATCATACCACCAAACCGTGATCTTTAATATATAAGATATACCTCATCAAAATGAAATTCAATATCCCTTTTCAAATGAGATCTACATGCATGGGAATGTGCTAACATACAATGTACAGAATTTTCTTAGCATACATGTACATGTAAAATCCTAATATGAAATAGAAAATTCTTACTCATGCAAGTTTCATGCATAACCTCTTGGTAAGGTATTAAAGCAAAGGTCCTTACATTATATCTACTCTGAAATGACGAATACCGGTATAAATTCCCTAAATATAACAGAATTTTTAAGAACATACAGTGGTCAATACTGTAGATTGTTGGATACAGCTCGAATCAAAATGACATAATTAAAGCATTACTTAACATTCAATATTATATATTTACATTACATATATTTTTTGCATATAAAATGAATGGAAATCTATTGCATTCAAAACACCATAACACAGACAGGGTACCAAGAGGTTAAAACATGCGTTTTAGTTTGACGTCATAATCGTTGAACGCCGAGGAAGTGCAACGTCACAAGCGAAAATCAAAAAATCACGTTCAAATTGACCAGAAGCTGTTACGTTGGCTGATCCATTAAATGTAGCTTACACGAAGGATAATACATAGGTTTTTAAATAGAAATCACATTTGCAGTTAAGATAGAAAGTATAAAAAATGTAAATATAAGCAATGAATCATTATTTTTTGAGTGATATAGTTTCATAACTGCAACGGTGTGTGCAAACAAATTTTCATAACGCGCTAACGCGCTATATTCAATTTGTTTGCACACACCGTTGCAGTTATGAAACTATATCACTCAAAAAATAATGATTCATTGCTTAAATAAGAGGATTATTTTCGTAATTTTCATTGGCTGAAAGGACGTCACGTGACATTCCTCCTTTTGCGATAGCGACGCGAAAGCGCGTCCGCGGAAAATGATATTGCACGACACGCCGTTCGGTTGCACTGAAGTTACGTAGAACGTGACGTCATAATAAAAGAAACGTGAAACTAACCATTGTGACGTAATGACAGCCAAGTCCGTTGTTTTAGAACTCTGTCGCTGCATTCTCTTTGAGTGATTATATAATATAACTATTATCGACTTCAGTGAACGGTCAATATGTGGTTATAAGGACTAATGGCAATTGATATTGACCTCAGACACAGAAAATGATAGCGACCTCGCAGGCTCGGTCGCTATCACTTCTGTGTCTTCGGTCAATATCAATTGCCATGAGTCCTTATAACCACATATCCACCTACACTGAAGTCCATAATTGTATAATATTATATAAGAGGATTATTTTCGTAGTTTTCATTGGCTGAAAGGACGTCACATGACATTCCTCCTTTTGCGATAGCGACGTGAAAACGCGTCCGTGGAAAATGATATCGCACGACACGCCGTTCGGTTGCACTGAAGTTACGTAGAACGTGACGTCACAATAAAAGAAACGTGAATTTAACCATTGTGACGTAATGACAGCCAAGTCCGTTGTGTTATGACTGTGTCGGTGCATTCACTTTGAGTGATTATATAATATAACTATTATGGACTTCAGTGAACGGTCAATATGTGGTTATAAGGACTCATGGCAATTGATATTGACCTCAGACACAGAAAATGATAGCGACCTCGCAGGCTCGGTCTCTATCACTTTCTGTGTCTGAGGTCAATATCAATTGCCATGAGTCCTTATAACCACATATCGACCTACACTGAAGTCCATAATTGTATAATACTACCGCATCTGTACTCAGATGATGCCGGAGAGGATTGTTTCATGTCTTTACGATGAACAGAATAAATAGTAAAAAGAAAGAAAAACCAACACTGTGATTCGAAGAACGCTCAGAAAATGAATGTCCTTATTTGGAAACATCCGCTTAAATTGCTCATGGCTAGGTGTGATCTTCATCACTTTGTTTTATAATCATCCATAGATATAGATTTATTTAAAAAAGTTAATTCTTTCCAAAGAGATACATGTAACTACTAATTATTTCCTCTAAACCATTTTAAAGAATGTTCATTTCATAAATTAGGACAACATTAATCAATCTTATTAATGCTTCCAAGCTAAATGGTTTTCTGTAAATATGTGTTATGAGATATTTACGTACAATACATAAAACAATATTTTCTATATATTAAAACTTTTTATCCATCTGAAAAGATTTGCAAAAAAATCAAATGTTTTCAAAATATTTTGTAATTTTACTTATAAATAAAATGTACAATCCATGCACTAGTAATTTTAATCAATATTGCAGCTGTTACCCCATATTATAGTACAACTTGTTTATCTACTGCCTGTATTGATCAATGAACAAGAAATGTAAATCAGGTACATAGAAAATGTTTTGAACAGATGTTTTTTTCCTTCTTGAATTCAATTAAAAAAAAAATATTATTGTATACATCACAGACTTTTCCAATATCTAATGTTATATAAACATTGCACCAATATGAAGGAAAACCCTTAGTATTAGAGTATACACCTTTAATAAAGAAGAGATTGACACCTGATTTATTACTTTCAATTATTCTTATATTGATTGTCCACAAGAACTTTTTTTTATTTTTTCAAACAAAATGTTGCACTTGATGTATGGTAGACAATGTTGTCAAAATCAAATATATTATCCTTTCATAATAACAAGACGTTCATCTCTCTTATCACTCGGTAAAAGAAAAATAAAAGTCTAGTATATGAATCTTGCAGATAACAATAGTTTCAAAAGTAAGCCTGAATTATTTTTTTAATAAGGGTTTGATAAAAATTACTTTCGCTTTTCTAATATGTTTTCTTAAGGTATTCAATGTAAAACGATCATATTTTGTACCTAATAAATGAATGGTCCGAAATTTTTAAATCATGGTAGCATTTTAAAGATGTTATCAAATAAAAATGCTCCACCAAGGAAATTTACAAAATATTGATTTTTGTACAATTAATACAATGTATATTAACCTTGAATTTTACATTGAAGTTCATGGGCAGCGCATGCTTTTATAAGATATTGTAAAAATTAATTTGAATTTTTTCAAACAAAACCATTGGTGAAAATATGCATAAACTCATTCTTTATTAAATTATGAAATAAAATGAACTATTTACCACCGAAATTTTGAGAAATCAAAATTTTCTTCTTTTTATAAAGGGCAAATAACTCTTTCAAAAATTATTTGTACAAAATGAATACATGTCTCCGTACATGATATCAGTCTAGTGAATTTGGTTCATTTCACTTTAATCGTTATCTAGCAATGTGTTTTTAACTAATTTAAAATTATCTAAAATCGTTTTAAAAAATACAGAGAGAGAATGCCATCGAGACAGGGAAAGCGATTGAGAGATCTTGGGGAAAGCAAGGAAGCGATGAAATTAATAAATCAGGGAAATCATATATATTGCCATTTTTCCTAAGGATTAAGAATAAAGTTAAAATTTGTGAAAGTGCAAGGACGTGTCAATCACCCCCCCCCCCCCCCCCCCCCCCAAAGGAATTTGAGTAACTTATAAACACAATAAGATTTTTGATTAATTTTCGTGTGAAATGTTATTAAAATATATAAGTCGAAATATTATAGAGAAAAAAAAAATAATTTACTTCAAATCTGTGTCCAAGTACCTTTAATTCAAATTTAATTAGTCAGTTTCTAGTGATTTGCTGAATTTCATTTTGTAATGAAAAACATAAACAAGGCTCATGCCTTGTTAATGTTTACATTAATTTTAAGTTCACTATCTCGTTTGTTAATAAACAAATGATGTTCAAATTTGGTTGATCAGTAGATGATGGCTACCTGGATATTGTAAAAATTAAATTATTTTTAGAAAAATCAGATGAAAATGTGTCCATACCCCCTTAAATAGAAATGGTCATCTAGCTGTGTTTCAAAATCTACATTATAATTCAAAATGTTGTTAGAAGATTAGGCCATTCTTTGTTTTTCTATTTTAAGCATCAGTGGATTTTGACACCAAATATAAAAAAAACAAAACAGGAGACTTGAAATTGATAAATTCAGTCCAAACCTTTATATTTTGTCATTTTCTTTTAATCTAATTAACAACAATTTCTAACATTGCACGGTAGGTATATTTTAGACATTTAGTTCTTGTACTTTATTGGGCTAAAGTAAAGATCTTAACTTGACTGCACGAGAAAAATTAATTGATAAAAATAAATTCCTTGAATGACATCATTTTAATAAATAAAGTATGCTTTAAAGCTCATCTGAGCTGAAAACTCAAGTGAGCTTTTATTATCATTATCTGCCGTCCGTTGGTCTGTCAACTTTTGATATTTTCAACTTCTCAGGAATCACTGGGTCAAATTTAACCAATTGCAAACTTGGTACAAAGCATCCTTGGGTGAAGGCAAATTTAAATGGTTAAAATGAAGGAATGAGTCCCACAGGGAGAGATATTCAAGAAAAGACAAAATAGGGTAGCGTCATTAAATAATCTTCCCAAGAACCACTAGGCAAAAAAAGCTGAAACATTTATGGAAGCATCCTTTGGTAGATTTAAATTGTTCATATTTTTGTTTTTGTCGTCTGTCTTTTTGGTAAATAGGCAGGTAGGTTTTTGAAAGATGGTTGAATGCTTAACACAGATAAAAATGGGAATGGCCTTATCAAAAAGTTTATAATGTCCAGAGTATTTCACTTCCTGTTTCTAAATTCAATACATATTTGCCTTGGTAGTAGTTCTGGAATTAAAGAGGGTACACCATCTTATGAAAGAGGGCATTACTTCTCAACATCGTTGACTTTTGAATGTAGTGATAGGGATTTTGCTGTAGTGAGTACTGGTAGGAGGTCAGTGCACCCATATTATTCCCGCAGACTTCCTGACAAATCCCTAGGATCACCCAGGAGATGTCTCTCTCATTAGGGGGTAGGTATTTCCTGTGAGCCTGGTGTAGCAGCGTGGTGAGGGTCTCCAGGGACCGCTGTGATTCGAACGTGTCCCCCAGTCTGTGGTGATTCAGTACCAACAACATGTTTAACATCACTAAAGGGGGGATGTATAATATACTGTCACCGCTCATCTTATTGACATTTTGTTCTAACACCAGCTCATCGATGTAAGTGTAATTACTGAACAATATTATGGTGTGCGTTACAGCTTTTCTCATTCTATCACTCAGTGATACTCCTGACATTGCGCGTCTGTACATTCCTACATTAGCGTATTTATGCGCAACATAGGTTTCCGACATTCTTTTTTGTGCTTTTTGTAAGCATTTCAGTGATCGGTCATATCTACGGGTTCTGTAGTAATACATAGCTAGATACAATATATCTGATACGTAACCTATCTTAGAAGATAGTTTTAACAGTGAAATTTTCTCTGTATTGTAAAAGACTTTGTTGGTAGATGTACTTGGATATGAAACGTTCTGTATATAAAATGCTGTTTCCTGTAACACACTTACTGTCATCTTCTGTAGAGTAACCATCTGATGCATTGACAAACTTCCTTGAATTAATCTCTCAATTTTATTCATGCAAACTGCCAAATCTTTCAAACAAGAAAAATGTACAACTAACGGATATATCTCTCTGAAAAATTGAAAATCTAAGGTGAAGAATTTCTCACATCCTGCTCGAAGTGTCAAGATCCCATTCAAGATAACTTGACTGAGGTACGATCCAATTGTAGGACTCAGTAGAAGGCATGGCAAACCCTTCCAATAGAAATTACGCAATTGACAGAGCAAAGAAAGCTGCACACTACCAGTCACTTTTACTCTAAACATGTTGTTTTCTGGAATGAAAAAGTTGGGACATACCCCAGTTTGTACCCAATGTATCAATAATTTGAAACACTTCCAAAAACAAGACAGCAAATTTGCAGGTGTCCAAGTCAAAGTATTATCATTTTGGATCATCCAAAACAGGGTCGTTTTCATAAAATAAGAACAAAGCGCAGACCTTTCATTTTTCACATTAATTACTTCTTTCAAAAAGATTTTCATGAGACCATAGCATAAAAACTGGCAATGATTCATGGAATACACAAGTTTTTGTTCGGCCTGTGAGAACGATATTCTCCATTCATTTTCTTCACAGGGGATACTGCCAGTTGGTACGACATGAAATCCATCCTTCAGAATATCACGTATCACAGCTTCTGAGGGCCACCCTTTTTGACGACATCTCTGTATCCATGCTAATGCTTTCTTTGGCCAATGATGTGAGTGGAGACAAAACGCATGATCATATTCAATTATATTTCTGAAGGAATAAGATTGACATGGACCATGTTCGATAATAGAAGGTATAACTGCACTGGGTTCCGAGGAGCTACGAAGATGGACTTTCTTAAATAGAGAGCTGGAAATATATGTTCTATTATTCATAACAACACATGAACATAAATGATACGTCACATATGAGGGGATGATCAGCCGTAGTAATGTGAACCCCGGGGGCTGTTCTTCACACTCCAACATTACTACAGCGTGCTGTGGTTTAGAGTAGAGGTTGGCATGACAGATATCACAGATCACTTTTAGGCTAGTGTACCACATCATTATATCATGATCTGAAGTGCTCAGTCTAAATCCCTCCCGGAAACTCCCACTATACATCATGTCCAGGCCTCCCGTGACCGTCCGTCTCTGTCCTTGCACGGCCTCCCATACGTCCTGAACCTCCCTTCTCATTTCAATCTCGGGAGCAGTTCCTAATTTATGACACAATCCTATATACACATTCCTTGACAGGCGAGGAATCTGATCCATGCTCACAAGTTTTGAACAATTCTTTTAAAAACTTATGGTATTTATACTGTTTGAATTTCCTGATTTGAAATTCACAAGAAGTGGAAGTTTTCAGGCCAAAGTCTCATACCTCAGGAAATGAAAACAAGGAATATAATTTATGTCACAAGTTATGGATTTTTTAGTTTTAATTCATAATGGTTATAAATTTCAGTCATTTAATCACAAACAAAGTTTTGCTTTCATTAACAAATTTATGAAAATGAAAGTCAAATTATCAAAGTCTTAATTGCTAGATATACTCCCACATACATTTTGTTAGGAAGGGGGTATAGGAAGCACCTTGTCCATCTGTCCATCCTTTCGAACTGTCTTTCCATTAGCTGCAGAACTGTAGCTCTCTGCTTGAGAAAATTGGGATAGATAAAGAAGAGAGCTACAGATTCAAGCGTTGTGAAAACCTTCGATTTACGCCGACGATTTTTCGTCGCTCATTATGGGTATTTTTGCGTGTATTTTATACTTTCCCAAGCTTTGGAAATAATTTTAAATGGTATTTAATGATTAATCATACATTCAACTTCTAATTCATGATCATTTACTTACCTCTCGACGCTAACAAATACGGACGTCAAGATGGAACTCTTTTAAACCGACATTACAAAACTATATACAGGACTGTTTCGGACCGTTAAAAGGTAAACAAAGGTCAAATATAAGAGTTAAAATACATGAACATAATAGGATACCATTCTAAAAGCATGAGAAACATTAAACTACACGAAATAAATAGAAATAAATACCTAAAGTAGCGACAAAAAATCGTCGGTTATCTATCCGAATTTTCTCAAGCAGAGAGCTACAGTTCTGCAGCTATCTTTCCATCTGTCCCCAACATATCTTTCTTCCCTAACAAAAAAAATCTATAGTAAACTATAGTTTACTGTAGTTAACTATAGTTTACTTATAGTTAACTATAGTTTACTATAGTTAACTAAAGTTTACTATAGTTAACTAAAGTTTACTATAGTTAACTATAGTTAATTATAGGTAACTATAGTAAATCAAAATGTCAAAGATTTTTCGCCAAAGTTTTTCAAAGTGTCAAGGTTTTCGCCAAAGTTTTTCAAAGTGTCAAAGATTTTGTCAATTTTTTCCAAGTGTCAAAGTTTTTCAAAGTATCAAAGATTTCGCCAAAGTTTTTCAAAGTGTCAAAGTGATCACTATACATGCTTTAGTAGATTCAAAGTTTTCAAAGTGTCAAAGTTATAACTATAGTTAACTACAGTAAATTATAGTTAACTGTAGTACATTGTACTTTTTGTTAGGGTTGTGGAGGAACATTATATTAGAATGTACTACTTCACACAACGATTGCTTATGTAGGCCTTTCAAACAATTTTTGAAGATGTAAATATAGCAGAAAAATTCATAAATACATGTAGTTATAGGTACATGAAATTATCAAAATAGATTATAACTTATGCATACCATTAATCATTAATTAACTCATTAAAATCTTTAATCATTAATAATTTACTTGTACGATGTTGTGTTTTAAGGTCAGGTAACTCAAGTGTAAAAAAAATGACCAACTTATGCCGATTTATGAGTTATCGTATAAAGGAAAAACATATGGGCTTCTTCATATTGTATGGTTATGTATACAAAAAAGTGTTACTTACATTGTGTTGTACTTGAAATAAATGGGGAACGGACTATATTCAAGAATTTAACTCTCTCTGAGGATTGTTATAAAGGAGACAATATAATATTATGTTTTTGTGTTGGTGCATTTTTGTGCTTCTTATATAAATACATATAAATTATATTTTTACTAGAAAATGCAACACGTTGTTATCTCCTTTTGTGTTACAAAGCAGGAAGGAGAACGACCATTAAGAAAATTAATCAGTTCCTAATTTATGACACAGATCCTATATACACAATCATTGACAGGCGAGGAATCTAATCCATGCTTACAAGTTTTGTACAATTCTTTACAAAAAAACTTATGGTATTTATACTGTTTTAATTTCCTGATTTGAAATTCACAATAATGGAAGTTTTCAGGCCAAAGTCTCATATCCCAGGAAATGAAAACAAGGAATAAAATTTATGACACACGTTACTGATTTATTGTCGTAATTCAGAATGGTTATAATTTCAGTCATTTAACAACCAACAAAGTTTTGCTTTCATTAACAAATTTATGAATTTGAGAATCAAGTTATCAAAATTTTAATTGCTAGTTATACTCCCGCAAACGATTTTTTTGGAAGGGGGGTATATAGGAAACACCTTGTCCATCTGTTCATTCGAACTGTCTTTCCATCTGTCCCCTCCATATCTATTTTGTGCAGGAACATTAGAATCTACTTCAAGTTGTACATATGGGAAAAAAATTATAAATAAATAGAGATTTATAGGTACATGAAATTATAAAAATAAAAAGGATTATACCTTATGCATACCATTAATCATATCATTAAAAAGTTTAATCATTAATAATGACTTGTTTAATGTTGTGTTTTAAGGACAGGTAACTCAAGTGTAAAAATTGGACAGCATAGTGCCTTTTATGAGTTATCGTTTAAAGGAAAGACATATAGGCTGCTTCATATTATATTGTTATGTATACACAAAAGGGGTCCTCGCATTGTTTTGTACACAAAATAGTTAACTAAAAGAAAGAGAATTATTTCACTCTACTTGAAATAACAGGGTCAAATGAATGAGGAATGGACTAAATTAAAGATTTTAACTCTCTTTGAGGATTGTTATTAAAAAGACAATATAACGTGATTTTGTGTGTGTGTGTGTGCCTTTTTTCGCTTCTTATATAAATGTATATGAATTATATTTATACAAATAAATGCAACACGTTATTATTAGTCCCCTACCGGTGAAACCGGAGGGGACTATAGGTTTCCTCTGCGTCTGTCCGTCCGCCTGTCTGTCTGTCTGTCCCCGTCTGTCTGTCAGTCTGTCCCACTTGGTTTTCCGCACTCTTTTCCTAAGCACTGGCAGACATTGAGCTGATTTTTGGTACGTGGGTGTATCTTGATGAGTTACAGATCAAGTTTGAATATCGTTCCGATTCAACGATTGTTTACGGAATTACGGCCTTTTCAATTTTTCAGGGTTTTCCGCACTTTTCTCCTAAACGCTTGCAGATATTGAGCTGGTTTTAAGCATGAGATTTTACCTTAATTAGTTATCATGATAGATCAAGTTTGCATTTCGTTCTGCTTGATTTATTTTTGAAAGGATTATGGTAATTTTATTTTTTTAATTTTATAATTGGGTTAAATATAGGGTTCGTGATGCACTACATTTATGTCGTGTTGCACTCAGTTTATGTTCTAAACGAGATTGTCATGAATTGAAACTTGCTGGATAGCTTTTATAAGTTAATTATTTATAGATCAAGTTTGTATTTCGTTCTACTTCATTGATTTCTGAAGGAATTGTGGTTTTTTTTTTAATAATTGGGTTCACAATAGGGTTCGTGATGCACTAAATTAATGTCGTGATGCACTACTTGATTAATGTTCTAAACGAGATTATCATGATTTGAAACTTCCTGGATACCTTTCTAGTGACAAATATAGATCAAGTTTGATTTTTTTCTGGTATAAAATTGTTGTCCGACCATGTAAAATAAGCTGTTCTGATAAAAGCATTTGTGTGTGTCAAATGGCATTCAAAGACGTCAAGAGTCTTTCTTTGTAAGGCAGATCCAATACATTTCATTCATATTCAAGTAATAACTGAAATGTCCATATTTAGGTAACACTTTTTCAAACACAGGCTCTAATAAAATGACACCCCAAAGAGAAAAGGGGAACCCGGTAGGGGACATGTATTGCTTATGCAATACTCTCAGAATGCTTGTTTCCCTCTGTGTTACTAAGCAGGAAGAAGAACGACCGAGTAAAAATAATCACCAAGTTAAAATTTAGAATGGGGGTATATTTCACGTTATATTTTAATTAAAAATTTTACTTATTTGTAAATTTAAAATATCTACAACTACATGGTAAATAAATTTAGCATCATTGCTTAATTTTAAAACCACTGGATTCTACTGACAGCGAAGAAAGATCTAGACTTGGAAAAAAGTTAAAAATGAGTTGCTTAAATACAATTGATTACCTCGGGCCTACTCTAAATATTTTCCGATGTCGACTTGTCGCTTAATCATCGAATCCAGCGGCAGTTTAAAGGCCTAGCCTTTGACCTAAGTGTGTGTAATGACCTTGACTCGAGGTTGTTTGGGAAAGTTTAAGAGAGAGAGAGAGAGAGATGGATAGAAAAAGAACAAGGGATCCATGGGCCACATGACTCACCTGAGTAACTTTAGCCATTCTGTCATTTAACAGATTTCCCGCTTTGTAATAAGTATCTTGACATTGACAATCCTAAATGGTCTTGAATAAAAAATTTAGAATCATCATTTCACTAAGTTTCAGGTTTTTTTTGTCCATTTGTTCTTGAGAAGATTTTAAAGTTTTCCTACATATTTCTAAGTAAAACTTCGATTTCCTATTGTGCCTCCCTGCTCCATAGGGTCTTGCTTTGGACAATTAAAAATCTACAGTACCCAAGGATGCTTTCACATAAGTTTCAGCTTTTCTGGCCCAGTGGTTTTTGAGAAGAAGATTTTTTCTTATATATTTCTATGTAAAACTCGGATTCCCTATTGTGGCCTCACCCTATCCAGGGGGTCGTGATTTGAACAATTTAGAATCTACACTTTGCCAGGATGCTTTCAAATAAGTTTCAGCTTTATTAATCAACTTATTCCTGAGAAGATTTTAAAAGTTTTTTCCTATATATTTCTGTGAAACTTAGATTCCCTAATATGGTCCCGCCCTACCCCCACGGGTCATGATTTTAATGATTTAGAATCTACACTACCCCATAATGCTTTCACATAACCTTTAGCTTTTCTGTCCTTGTGGTTCTTAAGAAGAAGATTTTTAAAGTTTTTTCCAATATATTTCTACGTAAAACTTCAATTCCATAATGTGACCACGCCCTATCCCCGCGGGTCATGATTTGAACAATTTAGAATCTACACTACGTCAGAATGCTTCCATATAAGTTTCAGCTTTTCAGGCCCAGTGGTGCTTGAGAAGAAGATTTTTAACGGTTGTTCCTATATATTTCTATGTAAAACTTGAATTCCGTTTTGTGGCCCCGCACTCCCCCTGAGGGTCATGATTTGAAAAATATAGAATCTACATACCCCAGGATGCTTCAACATCAGTTTCAGCTTTTCTGGCTCTGTGGTTCTTGAGAAGAAGGTTTTTATTTTTTTCTTTATATACATTTATTTCTAAGAGAACATTGATTACCTGTTGTGGCCCGCCCTACCTCCGGGGGTCATAATTTGACTAATTAGGAATCTGCAATACCTCAGGATGGTTCCATATAAATTTCAGGGTTTTTTTGCACAGTGGTTCTTGAAAAAAAGATTTTTTTAATGACCTCGCCCTACTTTTGTATTTTATTGATTATCTCCCCTTGCAAGGGGGCTTGGCCCTTTATTTTAACAATTTTAATTTCCCCTTTATCCAAGAATGCTTTGTACAAAGTTTGGTTAAATTGGTCCAGTGGTTCTTGAGAAGAAGTCGAAAAAGTGAAAAGTTTACATACGGACAGACGGACAGACAGCTAGACGTACAGACAGACGGACTACAGACATAATGTGATCAGAAATGGTCACTTGAGCTTTCAGCTTAGGAGAGCTAAAACCAGCTAACTGTACTAAAGTTTCATACATAACCTCTTGTTAAGGTGTAAAACCAAAGGTCCTAACCTTTCTCATAAATGCCAGAAACAATATATCTATTCTGAAATGACGAATATATCTTCCCAAACTATAACAGAACTTTTAAGAACATGCAGTGATGAATACTGTAGATTGTTGGATACAGCCCATATCAAAATGACATAATTTAACAATTTATTGACATTCAATATTATCGCATTTGTACTCAGATGATGCCGGAGAGGATTGTTTCATGTTTTATGATGAATAGAATAAATATTAAAAAACCACATACAAGCGAGAGATTCAATGGGTGATCAGAAAATGAATGTCCTTATTCCGTTGTTCAAAATTAATATAGAATATTTTAACAAGTTATCCTACTAGTAAATGCAAGTATAACTTAATTACTCAAAATGTATTTTATTGTGTTAAAAACACATTTATCTGTTTTTATAAGAGTGCTTTGAATTAATAGTATACTTTTTGACTTCAGTCATTTAATTTAATTTGTGGTATATTTAATGTAGTTTTCTTTTTAAAAAGAGTGAGAAATCAACTTCAAATGTGATTTATTTTATTCTTGCGATCACATTTCGTCCAATTCAGATTACAATTGGTAATTTCATAAGTTTTTACAAATTTTGAAAACCTCCATCTTTAATTGCTCGTAGATTAGTGACCCACGTGTACTTGTTTTATAACCATCACTAGATGTAGACAAAAATTTATTATAAAAGTGAGTTCTTTCCAAAGAAATAGTTACTAATCTTCTAACCCATTTGAAAGAATTTTCATTTCATAAATTAGGACAAAATTAAGCAATTTTATTGATGCTTCCAAGTTTAATGGTTTTATGTAAGAAAAAAAAGATGTATTCTGAGATATTTACGCTAAATAAAACAATATTTTCTTCATATTAAACAAGGTAATTCATCTGAAAAAGTTCGCAAAGAATCGAAGGCTTTTAAAATGCTTTGTTACTTTACATACAATACAATACAATACAATAATTTCTATAGCGCATTATAATAATGACACTCTAGTGCGCTTCACATTAAAATATATATAAGCTTACAAAATGGCGGACAAATTACTTTAAAAAAAAAAAAATACATAATACATATTTATGCATAAAAATAGGATATCTAAAAGACTTCATGTGTACTAAAAGACCATAAATATTACATTGCGTGGGAGTCACTTTAATAAATTTACAACTAATGAAACATAAAAAATATATATATATATATATTAAAGGAACCTGTACTTGATCAGTAGAGCACAAAATAAAAATCATTAAAAACTTTAAGATCAGTGTCTTTTTACATTAGGTATATCACTATAAAAACAATATTTACATTCCCTCGTAAGCTCGTTCAAAGAGGTGAGTTTTAAGACCTTTTTTAAAAGCGGAAACAGTTTTGGAATTTTTAAGACACAGAGGAAGAGAGTTCCATAGTAAGGCGGCGACGTAGTCAAATCGACGACTGCCGTACGTAACAGTTCTAACTTTAGGAACATCCAAAAGAAAAGAACACTGTGAACGTAAAGACCTGGAAGGAGAGTATATTTTGAGAAGCTCGGACAAGTAATTTGGAGCAAGATTGTTCAATGCATTGTATACAAACAGAAGTATTTTATATAAAAATAAAATGTAAATCCATGCAATAGTATTTAAAATCAATATTGCAGCTGTAACCCAATAAAATGCTATATAGTACAACTTGTAATTCTACCGCCTTTATCAAGAAATTCAAATCAGGTCTTTATAAAATGATTTTGAACAGATGCTTTTTCTTCTTAATAAGTATTTAATGTTAAATAAACATTGCACCAAATATAAAGGAAAACCCTTTGTATTACCAAGAGTATATATACATCTAAAGAAGAGCTTCTAGGGTAGAATATATCGCCGAAATTATATATTACACCCTTTTATAATAATAAGACATTTAAAAAAAACAACCCCAGTTTATCAACATTGCAGAAAACAATAATTTCAAAAATAAGCCTAAAAAATTTCAAATAAAGCTTTGAAAAAATACTGAGATTCTTTAAATTTGTAATGTGTTTTCATAAAATGTTACCAACAGCCCTGTTATGAGGCTACTTTAAACTACGAAGCTGTATGGGAGAATGAATTCACCGTTAACATCGTAAATTTTACTTAATTATTATACAAATATGGACTCAATGTAGGTCAATATGCATTTATAATGACCCAGGATGATAGATATTGACCGAAGATACATGTAGTATATCGACCGAGGGCGCTAGCCCGAGGTCGATATACTCCATGTATCTGAGGTCAATATCTGTCATCCTGGGTCATTATAAATGCATATTGACCGTGATTTGAGTCCATATTTATTATACTATATAAATAATAATTTCCCAAATTTATTAGTGCAATGTATATCATCCTATTATTTACAGAGATAGTATTAACCATAAAAAAGTTGAATGTAAATGTTTCAGAATTCATTCATTAAATATTAATCAGAGGAAATTGTTTCGGCACTAAATTTCCCATACCATAATAATGACGCAAGATATCTATCTCCGAATAACACAGAGTACCCCCTCCCCCAGATTGAGAATCGCTCTCGTTGACACTTGCAGACGAAAAGCACTGACAAAATATAAATACCTATGTCTTCTAAGAATAGATACAATCTTACATGGCATGCTTGTCTATATTTTCTTTAGTCTCCGTAATCGCGTAAACAGCGTCAAAACTCTGCTCGCCGAGTGGAAAGGTCGAACTCAACCATGAAATGGTATGTGCTAATTATTTCCGAAAAATATTCACAAATATCCTAGTAATTGTTTTGTATTATCAGTCTCAGAGTTCTTCACTATATGTTTTAAATTTTCCTCACCTACAACTTGAGAACTTCCATGTTTGTCTAAAGCGAAAGTGAAAACGAGGCAGCTCGTGCGAGTCATTATTCGCTTTCAGCGGTCGTTATTAAAAAATAAGTACTTCGTTTTGACCAATCAGATTACCGGATTTCACAAAGTTATATAATATTAGTATATAGTGACTTTCCTGCATATAGGATAATGGCCTCTCCCAGCTTATTCAAAACTTAGAAGTACACTTTAAGTATGATCAATTTTGAAATGTAGGCAGACAACTGAAAACAAATTGATGTTATTGGGATTTATTTTTTTTTGTTTAACGTCAGCACATCATTGAACACATTGATTTTCAAATCACGAATGATTCCATATGAAATCTATACGATAATGTAAAATAAAGTATATACAGCATAAAAGAGTGAAAACAACAAAAGGGATCGATTAAAATAACACACATAAAACAAGCCTGATTTATGTCACTGTAACGATGTTTTAACAATTATTCTAGAGAGGAATTTTTATTTTGAGAAAAAAAAACCAAATGATGATTAATTAGATTAATAAAATTAAGTAACATTTCCTTAACTCTTCAAAAATTCTTTAAAATTTTGAAATAATCGTTGGTATTTTTTTTTCTCAATAATGATTATATAAATTCATACATAAGTTTGAAAATATGGTATTTGAACACCCGCTAAAGGTATGTATATGTACTCATTTTAGCAATCTGTTACATAGTATGAAAATTTTAAATAATTTTTTTTCTTTAATCAAGATTGTACAGTAATTTCTTTTTAATTTGATATCTTTATTACTGCAGGGTAAATAATGTCTAATGTTTCATGTGTCAGAGAGAAGGTTTATTTATAGCTACATTCCATTTGGTATTTTCCAACATTTAATATATAGAATTCAGCCGACCCTCACCTGCTTTTAATAGTATATTGCGTAGTAAGTTGTTTAAAAATGCAACCTTACTCTAAATATAATCGCTACACTACAGGTGAAACGAAAGTAGTTGTAAGGTTATGGGATATCTGCCGAAAAATTTCTAAACTGCTGAAAATTTTATGAAAATTTTATGATAAATAGTAAAAATAAAAAAAGTGAAATATTTCAGAAGATTGTAAGAATAATGTTGACCACTTTTTTAGCCCCTTATTAATTAATTGAGTAGGGCCACTATATATATCCAATACTGCCGAGGCTACATCTATATGCGCGTGAAAATAATACCATATGATGTCTTTCATGTCTCGATAAAACCTTGAAGATGATGCAAACAATTCTCCACTATTGTCTAATGTTTTTGCTGATCTTTGTAACACCGGTGAGTTATCTGAATGCTTTTTAATAATTTTTATCTGCAAAGACAATGCAAACACTTATAAATGAATTAAAAGTAAATTAATGAGACTCCGTTTAATACTATTTACATTTTTGTACTACGTTTTCGTAAAAAAAAATATATATTCAAACTAGATAAATGATAAGAATGTATTCTCAGTTGTTTTTTGTTCCTTTTCATTTCAATACATAGGGACATGTTCACTCTGGGAAAATCATAATTGTGAAGAACGACACGATTTTAAGCCGAGAACCTTGGGTAGAAAGTTCAACACCCATTAACAGTAACGAAGTCACGCTAATCGACACTGCTTTTGATTCCACAAACAGTAATACGCTTAAGAATGCATTAACATTCCCCCTAGGAGACAAAGAGAAAAGCGGTAAAGAAGTCGGTGTAATTATTATTTTTGTAGTTTTCAGTGTATTAGTTATATTTCTAGCTATTGTGGTAATTATCATAAGGTTAAAGAAGAAACTGACGATTTTACCATCTTTTTCTTCGCTGCGAAATCTTTGTTGCAAGGAGAAATTTGTCATAGGAAGGGATCCTGAAAATATTCCTATGAATACAACTTGTATCTCTGATGTTTGATGTTTTATATTTGAACGGCACCGAGTGTGTGAATGACTAAATGATAACTTTAATTAGAAAGAAATTTATCTTTGCATGGATTTGATCTAAATAAAAGTATGCCTGTTATGTCTTCTGATAAAATCGTTGTTTTTCATGTGTTTTTTTTTACCATGTAAGAAGTATCATATTTTTTCAAGTTTTGCTGACATCTTTGCAATAAACTTTTTGTTTTGCATATGCTTTAAAGTTATTAGGATATGTACCTGTAAATGCTAAATATTTCAGCAATAGTATTCAATATTGTGTTCATATTTAATTTTTTTTCTTACATTGTCTCCTTTGCATTACGTTATTGAAATTTAATGTTTTTTTTAAATATAAATAATGATGTACATAATAAATCTGTAATGACAATTGTAATGCAATTTTTTATCGTTAATATATTATCTGTAAGATTAATTGATTGATTGGTTTGTTTATTGTTTAACGTCCCTCTCGATAGTTTTTTAATCACAAGGAGATGCCACCTCCTGCCGATGGAAGGCTGCAGATTCTGTCCTATACTCCACACATACTGTTATTGAACGTGGAGTATCTTTTCCGTGCAAGCGCGTGCCTACGTGCCTACTGGACCTGGGTTTATATGGAATCATCCTAAGCACAGGTCTCCACATCCCACAGTGGGATTCGAATCTTATTTCACGTCTGTGGAGTAGACATTCTTACCGTTTCGCCACGCTTAGAGTTCTACAAGATTGAAGAATAGCCTTGAGTTATAGATTTTATACAAATCAATAATAATCAAAGATGAATCAAACGTTAAAAAGCATACGCGATGAATAGCTTACTGGGTTTCAAAATTTTAAAAGATGCATTTGAAATACAGTATAGATTTGGAAAATGAATTGGGAAAAGATTTTGTTCAGCCAGTATTTAATTGATTTATCAGTCATTTGCCCAATTGCACAACCGGATCATGCATCCCTAGTATTATTCACTACTCGTGGTATGATGATAACATGATATTTTTAACGTTAACTGTTCAGTGATATAGACTATTGCTTAACAAAAAGTAGTTTTTATATAAAACTACGTAGACTTAGAATACAAAATAAGAGATCATTGAGAAGATACATGCTTTATTCTGGTTATTTATTTTCTATTTCATTTACAACTTGTGACCTCCGAAGGTTGACCATGTCATGTGGGCATCTCTTCCTATGTCTGTTACCCTTATCCATACTTTTTCTCCTCTCCTCATTTCAATTCTTGCCGTCGCAGTGCAAGGCTTTTCATAATTTTTTACTACCCTTGACCGACAAAGATTGCTGACGTATACAGTACCATTTTTGACGATTTCTGTGTTAAATTGGTCGCCATTATCTGTCACAATGGTCCAGTCAAAGAAATATACACCAGCAACGGGGGCTGTGAATTTTCCGGTGCTGCTGTCATATCCGCCACCTTGTAAATTAATAAAAACTTACATTTAAAATACTAAAATAAATTAGGAAATGAGGCTTAAAAAATGTTTGTCCTTTCCCTGGCTAGAAAGGACACGCCTGAAATCAAATCTATATATGACCTTCCAAACCACGATTTTGTTATGTTTATTCTTGTTTTGTTTAACCCTTTAACGACATTTACAAAATTTTCTGGAGAAAAGATCCCCCCACCTCCCAACCCATTTTTTTTTACAGAAAGTGTGAGTCGGGAGAGGGCTATCAAACATTATTTCGAAGATGGTTTGAATTAAGTATTTTAATCCATCATCAGATATTTGCTTTTATTCAAGTAGTGACCAAATGCAAAATATCGTCAAAGAGAGAAAAAATTAATTCCTTTCAAAACTAATTGAACACAAAATTTCTTACCTTTATTGATAATTATATGTCCAAACTTGACTGCATGGTGTCTTGGGATGTTGACCAGACGTTTGTTAGCTTTTGCCTGGAATGCAATCACGCGGGAATCTGTAATGTAAAAGAATTATTCATTATAACATATACAAAAATGTAAATTTGATTAGATAAAAGAAAATGGTTAAAGAGAACTAGTATTCTGTTTCTTTAAAAGTGTAATATTTGGTACCTAATCTGATAACTCAGATTGATGTATTCTCTTCATTCATTCAAAAGTCTCAGGAATTTAAAATACAATAGAAATCACTTATTGATTATGCAAACTGTGACATCTAATGCTTAAATTCATCATGATCAGTGATAACACTTTACTCTTTCAAATGTTATACCACTTCTTAGAGATTGCATTCCTCCCGAGTTTCCCATCAATGAGCAGGCAGTTTTTAAATAAAAGTAGGCCCAGTCTTTAGATAGTGCTTTAACCGCGCTACTACAGAGCACAACCAGTAAAATACACGACACACAGGTCTTCATCTTCAAAATGTGCCTCAGGTGTCCCTCCGGAATATATAACCCTATTTGCTTCTAGTTGTTGATTTTCGGGGGGGGGGGGGGG
>PRKT01000374.1:333917-352041 GCA_003671525.1 Saccostrea glomerata | reverse complement strand
GGGGACAGTAAATTTAGTTTTAAAACCTTAAAGCAAAGTAAATCACACGGTAAATTAGATCTTTTAATTCTAATAAAATAAATTAAAAATGTTTTTAAGTAAAATTTAAAGAGCGGGAATATATTCTGATAAAATAAATATATAGGAAATTCAAAAAGTTATTTACTTTATCTTATATTAATGGAAGGTTTTTGACAGTAATTAAAAAGCGTTTTGTATCCTTTGATAAAAACAACAAAAACCTTTTCTGTATCTTTCCCGGAAGGATCCTGCACAGATAACTGAAACGAAACGTACAGTTCAAAACAATATGCTGAATATTATGCTTTGACGTGTATACATTTGATACATCTAATTAAATAGATATTCGATCTTTGACTTTCGTGCCATATATCTTTCATACGTTTGCAAAACTTGTAATTTGATACGCAAAATTAATACTCATTGTAACAATTTCAAACTATACTGACGGTGGAGAAATGGGAAGACATGTAGTAAAGAAAATATATGTATAAACTTTGAAATTCAGGTACACATATAAGATGTGACACGCTGCCTCATATCTTATTATCAAAGGATGACATGCAACTCAACCCCGCTAGATTGAAAAAGAAAAATATATAGGAGTAAAGATATGAAACATACATTAATTTTTAACTTTTGTGTGTTCTTAAACATTAAATGTTTATACCTCCATGGAATAAGGATTATCTTCATTTCAGGTTAGGGTAGATTGTTCACATCAAATACAAGTACCTATAAATATCAAGAAGGATATTTTGTCAGCTTGACCTCGCATAACCGTATCTACAGCATAAACAACTCTACTTATTATACCCGCACTTTCTAAAGAAAGTTCGGCTATATTGTTGTTACCCACGTCCGTCCGTCCAATGGTCTGTCACATTTTTCTTCCCTGAACTCCTCTTACATTTTACACAGTAGCTTAATCATCTTTTGGGAGATGGTTGGTGGTGTCATGTAGATGTGCAGTAAGGTTTCGGAATGTTAAATTTGCCTCGGGGGATCAAATGGGCGTCGAAAAATGATGCTTTTTTTTTATGCAAAAAGCCCCGTCTTCCCTGAACATCTCCTACATTTTATACAGTAGCCTAATCATCTTTTGGGAGATGGTTGGTGGTGTCATGTAGATGTGCAGTATAAGGTTTTGGAATCTTGAATTTGCCGCGGGGGATCAAATGGCGGTCCAAAAATGACGTTTTCTATGCAAAAAATAAAATATGAAAGTCATATCTCTCTTCAATCAGGAGTTATAAGAAATATAATATTTTTTAAAAAGTACTTAAATTTAGTTCAGAATAGTTTTTTTAAATAAAGTTTTTCAATAAGAAAATCGGGAGAAGATTTTTATCCCTAAAAATAAACAAGAGATTTATGAAAAAAAAATATCTACATGTAGGCCTTTTTATTATTATTTAAGGTAAAATTATGTGCACTCAAAATTTGCATTGACACTATTCAAAAATAATCTTTACAGTTAGATGTAAGATTTTTAATTGAAAAGCTGTATGTTTTATGAGTACCTCGCTAAAAAAATGTATCCCATGCAACCCCCAAGTTAAGTTTTACAGTTTTTTAAATGACCGTGAAATAAAATTATGCTTCCATTCTTCTGTAACTTAGACAATGTGAAACAATATGAATAATCATTGGGATATTTATCAATGAATTACCGTCAGTTTTTAATTTATAAACAAATTATCAAAAGAGTATATTAATCTTATAAATAAACAGTTAAAATACCGGGAATTGTGATAATTTATTTATTTTTTGTTTTGTTTGTGTTTATCCGGCCGATTAATGTTTATAAAAATGGTATCAACACCCCCAGTTTCAATCGCCTTTGGGCAGAAAATCAGTGCATGTTATTTGGGTATAATTATCGGCGTTTCACATCATTGAACATGCTGATCAACAATGACCCTAATTTAAATCTACCAGTATGTAATGCGCAAATAAAATTGATAAATGAAATGTGTATGATTTCTTTCAGGGTTAATTGATTGTGAACATAATCTGAGGGTTCCGTTCGGATTATTGTAGAGATGTACATTCTAACATTTACAAATGAAACGCTTAAAATTGAGTATGTTAAAGATAGAGAAATTCAGAATAATTAAATTGACATGTCAGTAAAAAATATCATCGCTGAAAAATAATACTTGGCAAAATTTGACAAAGAATTTTTTTTAAAAGCCCCACTATTTAAGAAAATTCCTTTTGAGTATCCCGATAGTTTGGAAATTGGCCATTTAACGATAAGATCTATAAAAACTCATTCTTACTGGTGTAAAATAATTAATTCACATTTAATTTTCTGTACAAAAAAATATGGGAAACAGTATCAATCACAGAAAAGTGAGAAATTGAATTAACAATATTATTTCATTATGTTTCTATGCGCGTACTATTCATAAATGACCTTCGCATACATGTAAGGATTCCTGGCATACTACCCAGAATCAATTTCTACTGGCCTTTATAGTTCCATTGTTTATTGCAAATCTCATTTTTGAATTAGCTCCGTCCATTAAATTAATAAACCCCGCCCACTGGGACTGCTTTCTGGGACTGCTGGGACCGCTCTGAGATTGCTGTGGGACTGCTCTGGGACCGCTGTCGGACTGCTGTGAGACCGCTATCGGAATGATCTGGGACTGCTGTGAGACTGCTTTAGCAGTCCCAGAAAGCAGTCCCCGGGACTACTCTGGGACTGTTTAGTGTCAGGTTGGGTTTGGTCGGTACTGTATTTGATTCCCTATCTTTATTCTTTCAAAATGATCAATTCAAAATAATTTTTTTTTTTTTGGAAAGTAGGTAAAACTTTAAGGTCAAGGTTATGGGTTCAAAAATCAGAGTATATTTAGAAAGTTTTGTATACAAGTGAAATATGAAAGCCCTATCTCCTATTATTCAAAAGTTGTGATAAAGGTTAAATTTATTGTGACAGATGCATATACTGTCAATAAGATGGACAGACTGACAAGCAAATGAGATTTAATGTCCTATCCCTTTCTCAAAAATGGGGGATAAAAATGTCCTATCTGTTCTTTAGAAGATTTATGATGGAAAAAAATCTCCTGCATAGATCTGATTTTTGACGCAAATCAATATTGTGTTTTTATGTCATTTGCTTGTTTGTTGTTAAACATCCAACTCTAAAATTTTTCACTCATATGAAGACACTATCACTTGAAAATAATTAGGACAATCAGATTTGAGGTCAACATCCATTTTAGGAGTTAAGACGTAAAGAGATATTACCTCGATCCTTCCCCTCCTCCCTTCCCAGTCCCCAGCCTGTTTGTTCATGTATGGTTAATAAAAAGTATACAAATAGTTTAATGTGGACCATCTCCTTAAATGATTTTCATTCCTAAATCTAGGAGGGTAGGTTGTCACAAATTCATGTATAAAATTTCAAGCATTTATTTCATCATTGATGCACTTTTATTTAATTTAATGCAGTCATATCGTGAACGTTTCCAGTTCATTAGGAGAGTGGGGATGACCTCCAGGGATTCATAACCTTTATACCATTAAATGTACATAACATAATAATACAAGAAACAAAATTATGAATAGTCAAATGGAAAAGTTTCCTACTATTTAGGAATCACAAGATCATTTGTCAATACAGGGACAAGGACTTGATAGGGAGATCTCCCCTTGAATTTGCAGTTTTTTAAAAGAACTATAATATATACTGAAGCAAATAAAAATGACTTTGGATGCCCTCCACCCCACCATAATTCCATGAATTTTTTTTGCCTCTTTTTGGTCTGGAAAACCCCTCCCTTCGGGAAAAAAATTATGGATCTTGTAACTGAATGTAACGTCAACAACGGGGGATAGCTCTTCAGAATGTGAAATTCGTCTATTGTAGCATCCAATGGCCTTTGATCCTTTAAACTTTAACCTAACCATTTGCATTTCAGATTATTTTACCCAAATCTATACCACTGATATACATGCAATGATGTGTACACCACACTGCACATGCAGTGCAATCTAAAATGATAATGGTAAAACTAGTACTTAAGGTACGTGACGCAAGCCCGTATGTGATGCAGGTCTTCAGATACATGTATAAAACAAAAGAATTATCATTTAAAAAAGATATTTTATCTTAACTTTACCATCTAGGCCTATTTCCAAAAACAGGCAAATAGGGTGTGTTTTTTGTGTGTTGGTGGGAGAGGGTGGGGGAGGGGTGACTAAATTGATTGGGTATATGGCAGTTTCGAGGAGGTTTTTGCCTGACCAAATATTAGAAAAAGTTTGCACATTTGAAAAAAAATTCATCAAAGATACTTTAACCTTATTTGAATTATACTTCTTGTTGTCGATCTGTTTGAGAAAACAGATTTAAAAAGTTCCAATTATGAGCCAAAAATTTATATCCCCCCTTTTATCAAACCTAATTTACATCATTAATGAAATTCAGTTGTTTAATTTCAGACTTGTAATGAAATAAGAATATGAAATACCTATAAGAGGGTTCTGGGTCACATCGTCACCTGAGCATATTATGCTGAATACATATATTATGTACATTGTAAATTATTGAATTATATTGAATTTTTCCTTGGTAAAGCCCAGTCTCAAGGAGTGTGCATTTAGAGGCAAACGCCTTAGTGCGGGTATTACTGTCTCATGACAGCATTTAGTTTTGATTTGATTTCTTGTGATTTACCTTCTTCTCATTTATTCAGTTTTTCAGATAGTGTCATTCTCGTTCATGTCAAGTTGATACTGTATTCAAAGTTTTGTCAAGTTAAGTGTTTACATCGAATACAGTTCTATATGTAACATTATACGACTGTGTTAGGACCCGCTAAGGAAAAGACAATATTTTACATTAATACGTACGTGAAGCATATACATGCCAAAGGTCCAAGGTTTAAAAAAAAAAAAACAATGAATTTAAATGTCAGGAATATCTGAATAAGTAGGAATAATAATTACAACATTGTTTATTAACTACAAATGTACTATCAGTAAGTTGATTGTCTAAAAAAAAACATTAATATATTCGAAGAGAAAGTTTATGACTTTGTAAACATTTAACCAAACCTAACCAAATTTTCTTACTATGAATATACTTTATAAAATGCTCTTTACAATGATAACTTTTTCATTAAAACTTTTCAAAGTAGTGATTTAGTGAAACTTTATATTATGGTCTGTATATTCTGTCGAAGAAAGCTCAAAATCAAGGATAAGTTGTGATTGCGTAATTGCGTTTGCTTTCCTGCTGAAATGTTTAACATCAAATCCAATTCTTCATTAATTAAATCCACTTAAATCGTCAACTTCCTTAATTATAAATATATAGTATGAAGTAGTTTATCTAATCACCTGCATATGAAATTTATGTTTTCTCAGTTGATTCAGATTCATTTGAATTTAAGAACTTTTATCCTGCTATACAGGCGGCGTCAGTGCTTCATATTTGTTTTCTATGTTTGCGATTATCATCAAAGACATTTTGTTGCATTTGGAAATTACTAGTATTTAAAATATAAAAGCAGTGTTGCAACAACTTTTGAAATAACGACCTCTATTGAAATAATTATATCAAAGGTGGTTGAGAGTGCATTTCAATAGCAAACATAATTAGTAACCACTATTGAAATACAACCACTATTGGAAATAATTATATTAATAGTGGTTGAGAGTGCATTTCAATAGCAAACATAGTTATTAACCACTATTGAAATACGACCACTATTGAAATAATCATATCAATAGTGGTGGAGAGTGTATTTCAATAATAAACATAGGTAATAACCACTATTGAATTACGACCACTATTGAAATAATTATTTCAATACTGGGTAAAAAATCATTTCAATAACAAACATAGGTTGCAACCACTATTGAAATAATGTTCACTTTATAAATAAAGATTTCAATATGGATTAAATTATGATTTTAGTTTTAAAGTAACTATCAAAATGATTATTTAAATCACTTTTGAAATTATAATTTCAATAACTATTCAAATCTTCATTTAAGGACAGATGATACAAACAAAAAATGGATGCCTGATTTGGTATATATTTTTTGGTCTCATTTCATTGCAAATGATGCAAATAATAAATTCCTGGAATATAAAGAAATTTAAAACCTGTGATGTTCAAAATTTTGCCTTACAAAAATCGCCCTTATTAATTCATACACTTTGATTATTAATCTACAAATTTTTCACCCAAAATCCAATCATTGTGAAATTTTGGATAACAAATTAAAAATTACTCAATGAAACTTTTCTTTCAATACTGGTCGTATTTCTATTATATAGTGGTTGAAACCTATGGTAATCATATTGAAAAGCAGTCTACCTCACTTTTAAATAATTATTTCAATAGTGCTTGTATTTAAATGGTGTTTGAAACCTAATGGTTATCATATTGAAATGCACTCTCACCAACCATCGAAGTAGTTATTTCAATAGTGGTTTATATCTATGTTAGATATTGAAATGCACTATCACTCACTATTGATATAATTATTTCAATAGTGGTCGCATTTCAATAGTGGTTACTTACTATGTTTGTTATTGAAATGCACTCTCACCCACTATTGATATAATTATTTCAATAGTGGTCGTATTCAATAGAGGTTACTTACTATGTTTGCTATTGAAATGCACTCTCAACCACTATTGATATAATTAATTCAATAGTGGTCGTTATTTCAATAGTGGTTGCAACAAAGCAGCAATATCACATTCCTTTAATTTTCTTATATCAAATCTTTGTTATTTTTTCCACCCATGACGTGTAAATATCTTATCCTTGTATGTCAGTGGGGGCATTCTTGTAACACTAAGAGATCTAGTTTTTAGCTCACCTGGACTGAAGGTTCATGAGAGCTTTTCTGATCAAAATTTGCCCGTCATCTGTCGTCGTCGTTGTTGTTGTTGTCGTTGTAAACTTTTTACATTTTCATCTTCTTCTCAAGAACCACTGGGCCAATTTCTACCAAACTTGCCACAAAGTATCCTTGGGTAAAGGGGATTCAAGTTTGTTCAAATGACGCCCTTTTCCAAAGGGAGATAATCATGAATTAGAGAAAAATTAATGGCATTTTAAAAAAATCTCCTTTCCAGAACCACTGGACCAGGAAAGATGAAACTCATGTGGAATTATCCTCAGATAGTGTAGATTCAAATTTGTTCAAGTCATGACCCCCGGGGGTAGGGCGGGGCCAAAATGGCCAATCAAAGTTTTACATAGGAATATATAGGCAAAATCTTTAAAAATCTTCTTCTCAAGAACCACTGGGCCAGGAAAGATGAAACTCATGTGGAATCATCCTCAGGTAGTGTAGATTCAAGTTTGTTCAAGTCATGACCCTATGGGGTAGGGTGGGGCCAAAATGGCCGACCAAAGTTTTACATAGGAATATATAGGGAAACCTTTTTAAATCTTCTTTTCAAGTATTTCAAAGCCATAATTAGTCATATTTATATGGAATCATCCTTAGGTAATGTAGATTCTAGTTTGTTAAAATTATGGTCCCCTGGGGGGTTAAATTTCAAGCCCCCCCCCCCTCCCCCACTTATTTAAGAAAAAATGCGATCGACAGAATGCGAAATGTACGTTAATAGAAATATGGCATTTAAAGAATTCATATCCCACATATTTCTTAAATACCACTGCCATTTATTCATGTGCATGTGATAACTAATATTTATAGAATAAAACTGACGTAGTCAATAAAAATAGAATTGAATATATCAGGTGTTTTTTTTTAATTCGATAAAGTAATCACGTATGCAAGTCATGGATTTAACAACAATACGTTCCACACATTTCTTAAATTCCAGTGCTATCTTATGATAGATTAATAGACTGCAAGACAATACACGTTATAGCAGCTTTTTAAAGTGACGAAGGCAATAAAAATAGATTAAATAGATTGTGTTTTTTTACTTGACAAGGTAATTACTTATGCCAGTCATGGATTGTTAGTATAACATCAAAACGGATGAATACACAATGTATTTTTATTAAGAATATATTGTTTTTAAGAAAGAAATTGGATCGAAATAATACATAATAGTACATAATTCAAAGACATATTAAGTAAATAGAAAGAGGTCATTCGATCAGCTCATGACAAAAACATTTCTTAAATATCTTATCGATAGCAAGACAATATGCACGTCATTTATTAAAAATAAAACTGACGAAAAAATAAAAATAGATGTAATACTAGTAGATGGTGTTAATTTTTATTCAATAGGATTAATACTTATCAATCACGGATATTACAACTAAACAGGTAAATTATGTGCTATGTAAAGATAACGAAAGTGGCTCTCATGCATAGCAAAATTGTTTGCCATAATAACATGTTTATGTTTGATTTTAATTTATCATTAATCTCCTGTTTTATTCTTCAATGTTTTTTTAATTGATAAAATAAATTCTACGTACCTGTCCTATAGAATGAACTTCTAATTTCCAGAATCGGAACATTGGTATTTATGCATGTAGGAGTAATTTGTCATTGATGATTGATATTAATGCAATACATGATTTTATTTCATATATTTCAGAACACCGGAAGTTTTCGACTCCTTCGATATAAAAATTTTGCAGCTTATAGCATTGTATGTTCTTGTCCTTCTTAATGCAGATGTAGGTATCACTTGTTCAGCTTAATTTATTTGGGGGTCGAAATAAAAATCTGAATTTTGCAATATCATATAAAAGAAAATCTGATTTCCATAGAGATATGTACATGTACCTGGTGCATATAGTTCTATAAACGCTTCCTTGTAATACAGTGTCTACATCTTTAACGAAAAGAAAAAAAATATGTCAAGTTGATCCTTGCAAAAGCCTTTTTTAGAAACTTTAAATCATGGTTTAACTCTTTTAGAAAATTCTTTTTATTAATTTATTTTCCGTAGTGGGTAATGTGATTCGTAAGAGCCTTTTATATTTGTCTCGAATACTAATAACCTTTGTTGATTTTCCTTGGATAATGTAGACATAATGTGCTGTTGTCCAGATGGTGGCAGCTTTCCCAAACTGTTTTTTTTTATATTGAGTCAGGCTCACATTTTACCTTGTGATTGACCTTTGTTATCACTGTCAAGGTATATCAAAGCTTGAAGTAACGAGACATTCCTTCCTGATAAAAATATAGACAAGGTGGGGAACCTTTATAACTTTTGTTGGAACCAGAAAATCAAATATGGCTACATCCAATTTGATTTGGGGGGGGGGGGGGGGGGTGGTGGTACATATATCTATCACTCAATATGTATATGTTGAATACTGGCATTGATGGTTCCATTATGTATATGAGAAAAAATGAAACACTTCGTTTCTTTTTTGCCACATGGAAAGGGTGATAAAATGAATATCTAATTCGATCTTGATACTTGAATTTTTTTAAATTACAGATGACACAAGGAAAGTATTTATTTATATTAGGCAAAGTAAATGAAACACAAAGTACAGGTACGAATATTAATACTAGTAAATTTCAGAACAGATATTCAGATTGAGACCAACGTCAGCCATGTCAACATTTCAAAAGGACCGGAAGAAAAACGTGTGGGAAACAACACTGTTCCCCAGTTTATTGTCAAAAATTCGTCCGAGTTACATACAGTTGTGATTATTCCATTAATTCTAGTGCTTATTGCCGTGATGTTAATGCTACTTTTTTGTGTACGTAATGATAAGAAATTATGGAAACTATTTAAATCTAAGATAACCGGTCGTAAATCCTCTAGAGAAAGAAAACAAGTGAACAACACACATGGCGAAATACTATCATGATGGATCCTATTCTAGAGAATGGTTGATTTTTTTCAATGAATTTACGAAAAACTTTTTATCATCAACAAATTCAAAAATGTACCAAATTTATCATTGAAATCATAGAATATCGTGGCATTTAAACCCCTGTCACATTTCCAAAAACGACCAAAGGCCGACGGGTTTTGAAGCAAAAATGGGATTCTTCGGGTGACAGTCGGCAATTCATCGGCCGTTGTCTTGCCCGATTTTGACCTCTTTTTTTTGTCGGCCGACCAAATTTGTGTCCGTCGGTCCAAGTTATAATTTTTTATGCGTCGGTGGCCGATTTCTTCAGTTGAAGTTATCCGTCGACAAACCTTCGCTTATTGTCCGACCATCGGCGACTTGTGAATATTCAACCTATTAGGATGCATAACACAAACAAAATTTTGATGCATGGATTGATATACATTTTTTGAACGTAAATAACGTAAATATTTAATCCGTAAGATATAAAGAAATCTTAAGTATTCTTTGCTGCTTAGATATTCACCATTTGTCGTTTTTATGCAATTCCATACAAAATTTTGCACACATTTTCAACATTGAGTAACAATTTTATAAGCATCTGCCACTTTGCCTTGCAAACATTACTCACGTCCCCTATTTGAATAGATTTGTAATAGTTAATGATTATTAAGGGTTATGTCAAATTGATTTGCTCTGCGACAAAATTAATTAATTATTTGAATTCATCATGAAATTTTCCTAACTAAATGCCACGATATTCCTTGAGTTCAATGATAAATTTGGTACATTTTTGAATTTGTTCATGATAAAAAGTTTTTCGTAAATTCATTGAAAAAAATCAGCCATTCTCTAGAATAGGATCCATCATAATAGTATTTTCGCCCTGTGTGTTGTTCACTTGTTCACTTTCTCTAGAGGATTTACGACCGGTTGTCTTAGATTTGAATATTTTCCATATTTTTTTATCATTACATACACAAAAAAACAGCACCAACATCACGGCAATAAGCACTGTAATTGGTGGTATAATCAAAGCAATATGTAACTCGGAATAATTCTTGGCAATAAATTGGGAATCAGTTTTGTTTTCACCACGTTTTTCTTCCAGTCCTTTCGAAATGTTGATATGGCTGACGTTGGTTGCAATCTGAATATCTGCTCTGTTCTGAAATTTACTTGCATTAATATTCGGTCTTATACTTTGTGTTTTATTCGTTTTGCCTAATATGAATAATTTTTTTCCTTGGGACATCTGTAATTAAAAAAAAAATCAAGCATCAGTATCGAATCAGATAACCATTTTTTCACCCTTTTCCATTTTCCCCATGTACATAATTAAACCCTTAAAACACAATCAACACCAGTATTTAACACATACATATTGAGCAAAAGATACATGTAACCCCCCCCCCCCCCCCCCCCCCCTCCCAAAAAAAAATCGCAAATTGAATATAGCCCAAATTTTAGATTTTCTGTTTCCAACAAAAGTTTTTAAGGATTCCCCACCTTGTTTATATTTTTATCAGGGAAGGAATGTCACGTTATTTCAAGCTTTGATATACCTTGACAGTGATAAAAGAGGTCTGTCACAAGGTAAAATGTGAAGCTGACTCAATTTTAAACAATTTTTCAAACACAGTTTCGGGAAGCTGCAGCCATTTGGACAACAGCACATGTCTTAATTATCCAAGGAAAATCAACAAAGGTTATTAGTATTCGAGACAAATATAAAAGGCTCTTACGAATCACATAGCCCACTAAGGAAAATAAATAAGAATTTTCTGAAAGCGTTAAACCAATTGATTTAAAGTTTCTAAAAAAAAATAAAGGGCTTTTGCAACGATCAACTTAACATAATTTCTTCTTTTCGTTAAAGATGTAGACAATTAATTACAAGGAAGCGCTCATAGAACTGCCAGGTGCATATGTCTGTGGAAATGAGATTTTTTCTTAATATGTATACTATTTCAAGATTCTGTTTTTCATTTAAACCCCAATTCCAATTACAAGTGATACCTACATCAGCAATAAGAAGGACAACTACATGTAGTGTTACAAGCTGCAACATTTTCATATCAGAGGAGTCAAAATATCCCGGTTTTCTGAAATAGATAAAATAAAATCAAGTATTCCATTAATATTAATCATAAATGGCAAAATATTCGTACATAAAATACTTATGTTCAGTTTCTAGAAATTAGCACATGTATAATTAAAATAAACTTTTGATAAATTTCTCAATTTTAGTCAATTTAAGAATACAAATTTTAGGTTTTTCTTTATGAATTATTTAAATCAAGGACTGATCAATTACTAGTACTGTAGTTCATTCTGTAAAATAGGTTGTTTTCTTTTATCAATTTGAAGATTATACTTTGACATAAAATATAAAGCTGGACAGGTGATTAATGATTTATCAAAAGCAAATATAAATATTTTATCATAGCGAACATTTAGCTATACATGAGAGTTTCTAATCTATCACTTGCACCTTTATCACACAAATTTTGCACACAATTTACCTTAATTGTCGTATTATCCGTGACTGGCATAAGCTAACAGATATTTGAATACATTATCAAATAAAAATAAACACTATCTATTCAATCTATTTTTATTTGTTTCGTCATTTTTATTTAAAACATTAGTTAGTTATCAGATAAGATGGCACTAGTATTTAAAAAATGTATGGGTTATGAACTGTTAGAATGCAGTGAATGACGTGTTTCTATTTACTTAACATACCTTTGAATCTCGATGCATTGTGTTTTCTCTCGATCAAATTTTCGTCTGCAATACAATGTATTCTTTACAAAACAAATACGTATCCACCCTTCTTTTGACATAATATCCATCTCTGGCATATAAGTGATTATCTTATCAAAAAAAACCAACAAAAAACACCACCTATTCTATCTATTTTCATTGCTTTAGTCACTTTTAATTAAATACTTATCACATGCACATTGACTTGCTACCGTTTATATATGATACTGTTATTTTAAAAATGTATGGGTTATGAAATGTTTTATTTAAAACAATGTTATCACGTTCACTATGTCATGCTATCGATAAGATGGCACTTTTATTGAGAAATGTATTGGGTATGCATAAACTGTTGTCAATATATCCATGACTGGCATACATGTAAGTGATTACCTTATCGAAAAAAAACACCATATGTTTAAGTCTATTTTATTGACTACGTCAGTTTTATTCTAAATTTTAGTAAACACATGTACATGATTAAATGCCACTGGTTTTAAAGAAATATGTGGACGTTGTAGAAATCTTTTAAATACCATATTTCAAATCACTTTCATTTCTTTATTCTGATACATTGTGCATTTCTCAATCGGATTTTTTCTTAAATATTGTATTATAAGTATAAGTATTGGTCCATGTTGAGAATTTGTTTAGTCTTCAAAAGGGCTTAAACAGAATTCTTTTGACTAAATTAACTATACTCTTTATCATTCTAGGGAATCGTCATTAATGAAAAAGACAAGGTCTCAGAATGCTCCTAAGGATGCGATATTTACATGTCATGGGGGTTAGAATTGACGGTAACAAAGGAAAGGCCTCGTCATAAGAAATACATCTGTAAAATATAAAAGCTCTTGCACTAAGTGTTTTAAAAATAATGGTACAGGTTAAAGGTTTTTTTTAAAAGAAAGTTCATCACACAAATGAAATATTTACTTAATTTCTTTTATTGATAATAAGTGTTCGTTCTAAACGACAGGTTAGGGAAGTTTACTGATCAAAGATTGACATGAAAACGGGATATAATTGATGCACAAAATGAACACACGAATGCTTTATCTTGGTAAACATATGGTATACATGAGAGCTACCATTATTATCTTCACGTTTTTCATAAAACAAAATTAACCTGTACTTTTGTAAAGTCCTTGACTAGCACAAAAGACTGCATTTTCTACATAAATTCATAAAACCAAACTATCTGTTCGAGTGTGTCAAATTACTTTAAAAAATAGTAATCACGTACACATTGTCTTGCAATCGATAAAGTGCTAGTGGTATACGAAGATTATGAAGGATATGAATTGTAGCAATGCTTAAAATGACATACATAAATTTAATTACTAGTAAGTCTTTGTTTCACGATACATTATGTATTCTCTCGATACAATGTTTCTAACATATCCTTTTTTGTTCACTTAATTAAATATACGTTTGGATCCATTTAAGAACTTCATTTAGTCTTCGAAAAGACAACAACTACAACAAGGAAACAGAAAAAATAATACGACTCACTATGCAACAATCCAAGAGGTCTTCAATAATTTTTAAAAAATAGATCTGTTAGTGTCACACAAATGAATTTGCCGTTATGCAAAAAATAGATATATTTGTGCAAAATATTATGGGGGAAAAGATTCATTGATTGAATATATATTGTTTAACGTCCCACTCGAAAAATTTTCACACATATGAAGACACCTACTCTTGCCGGGGGAGAGCTGCAAATATTTCCTTTACTCGGCACTCAGGGCCATTGAACAGGGAGGGGTCTTATTCTTTTAGCACCTACTGCGACACAGGACCTCGGTTTATGTGGTCTCACCCGAAGAACCGGTCTCCACGTCCCACAGTGGGATTCGAACCCGAGAAGGACTGACTTCTTATTTTGCAACTCTAGTGCAGACCACTGCGCCACGCGAGTGACATGCTTGAAAAGAAGAAAACACTTGCTGTGACCTTCAACTCGACATTTACATGTAGATATACTGACGACGTATTGCCAATTAACAATGATAATTTCCAGTCCTAAGTCGATACGATATATCCTGGTGAGCTTGAGATAAAAGATACCACAAATTCTGACTCATCTGTTTCAAAGTATGATATTTTCCTTGAAAAAGACGTTTATGGTAATCTTACAACCAACTCTATGATAAACTTGATGACTTTAACTTTTTTTGTCGTCATCTTGGCTTATGCAGCAATATGCCATCATTACTTGCATACGTAGTTTATATATCTCAGTTGATTCGATACGCAAGAGCATGCTCCACATATGAACAATTTCTAAAACGAGGTAAGTTCTATATAAATCATTTCGTAAGTTCCATGTTCGATACAAAGTCCTTGCCAGCGAATACAATTTATCATTGAGTCAAATGTTGTCTGACCTTCATCACCTTCATACAGAGTATATATATCTCAGTTGATTTGATATGCAAGAGCATGCTCTACATACGAACAATTTGTTAAACGAGTGATTGATGAAACAAGATCATCAATTATTCAGTTCGTATCATCGCAATTCTCGTTCATATATAATTGAAACCATATTCAAAGTTTTGTAAAGTGAATTGATGAAATGGTAAATCGCACAAAATCAAATCAAATTATGTAGAGTTGTATATGCTGTAAGTAAAGATATGAGAGGTCAAGCTGACTTGGGGGACTCCGATCCTCAGCCAGGAAGGACTACTCTTTAATTTATAATTTAATTCAAAAAGTCTCAAAATGGAGCTTGAAAATTTAATTTTTTCATGCAACAATTTTCGTTATATATCTGTCAACTTATGCTTCAAGGTTCTTTGAATTCTCAGAGAGACTAATCAAAATGTAGAAATTTTTACCCCGTAATAGCATTTTGAAATTACATATATGTAGAAATTGATGTTCATTTTAATTAAACCATAGATACCAATGTTTATTAACATGATATAATATTAGAAGTGTTTTATGGTGCTTTGCAATGACAGGAGAATCTTTATACACTTTTCATTGTAAAACGATTGAAGTAAAAAAAGAAATTAAGGTACACAATATGTAAAAAAAAAATTGTGGAATTTCTTCAAAAGCCTGGATATCTATGGTTCTTATTTCTAAAATATGTAAATTGTTTAAATTTGAATTATAAAATGCATAGCAGATGTTTTTATTCGCAATTCCTGAAAATATATTTGAGATTTACTAATTTTCTCTCTATAATATGATTAATTTGAAAGTTGAAGTTTAAAGAATTATTATGGATAAAAACGTTACTTTGAAAATTCAGAGAATTTTTGTGAAAATTTTCAATTAGTCAATGCTTGATTTTCAGAACCTGAGGATCCGAGTACCTTAATATCCATTTAGATATTTTACTGGGTGTAAACAATCTAGCTACCCCAACCTGAAATGAAGATAATTCTTATTCCATTGAGGTAAACATTTAATATTTAAGAACATGCAAAAGTTAAATTATGGACATTTCATATCTTAACATTATATTTTTTCCCCATTCAATATAGCGGGGTTGCGTTGCATGTCATCCTTTGAGAACAAGATATGAGTAGCGCGTGTCACTTCATACATGTGTACATGAATTAAAGAGTTAGCACCCATAGTTCATCTTTTCTTTACTATATGTCTACCCATATTTCCACAGTCAATATGGTTCGAACTTATTACAACGGGTATAAATTTTGAGTATTAAATTACATGTTTTGCAAATGTATCAAAGATATATGACACGATAGTCAAAGATCGAGTATCTATTTAATTAGATGTATCAAATGTGTACACGTCAAAGCAAAATATTCAGCATATGGTTTTGAACTGTACATTTTGTTTCAGTTATTATCTGTACAGGATCTTTCCTGGAAAGCTACAGAAAAGGTTTGTTTTGTTTTTATCAAAGGATACAAAAACCTTATATTAATATAAGATAACGTAAATAACTGCAAATTTTGTAGATATTTATATTAATGTTATATATCTCCGGTCATTTAATCTTTTCTAATTAATATATTAAAATTCTTAAATTAGACTCAACAGATCGAATTAAGCATACTTCGATTTTAGAACTAAATTTGCTGCCCCCCACCCAATCAACAGCTGAAGGCAAATTAAACTATCTATTCCGGAGGGACACCAGAGCCACATTTTGAAGATGAAGACCTACGTGTCGTGTATTTTACTGGTTGTGCTCTGCAGTAGCGCAGTTAAAGCCCTATCTAAAGACTGGGCCTACTTTTATTTAAAAACTGCCTGCTCATTGATGGGAAATTCGGGAGGAGTGCAATATCCAACTAGTGGTATATCATTTAAACAGTGAATTATTTTCATTGATTATTATCAAATTTAACTTTAAACTTCATGGTTTTCTTAATTTACAAGTATAATTCTTTAAATTCTAGATTCTTTTAGACTTTTGAACAAATGATGAGAATACTCAGTATTTCATTTTGAGTAATTAAATAAGGTAGCAAATATTACACTCTTACAGAAACGTGGTACAAGACTATTTTGACATTTTAGTGCATTTATTAATGAATAATTTAATTTTATTTGTATTCTCGCCTCTCATTGGTTGATTTCCAAAAAGGAACGCATAACATTTTGTATAATCTGGTTTGGTATGGGGACACACCCCCTTGACGACCAGCTTAATCATCATATCCATGCAATCCCCGCATTTCCAGTCCTCGGAATCCATGGAAAATTCCAGATTTAATAAATGTACCTTCAACTACAAACAATTACTCGTTCTTACCTCGTGTAAACATGCTAGATCTATGTATCATTTATTACCTCCCCTCGATTCAAATCACTTCCGTTACTACGGTTGTATTATTGCGCGGTAAATTTGAACTTATAAAAAGCAACACAATTTTACATCAAAAGATGTTTAATCATTTTAAAATTAAATTATAAGGAATGACTTTAATTTTTGGCCATATTATAGAGTATAATCTGGTTTGGGTCAGTTTACGCTTTTTTATAATCCGCTTCGCGGATTATAAAGCGTAAACTGACCCAAACCAGATTATACTCGATAATATGGCCAAGAATTAGAGTCATTCCTTAAATAATTTTTTTTTACACAATAGATTCCCGCGTGATTGCGTTCCAGGCAAAAGCAAACAGACGCCTTGTCAATATCCCAAGACACCATGCAGTTAAATTTGGACATATAATTATCAACAAAGGTAAGAAATATTTTGTTCAATCAGTTAAGAAAGAAATTGATTTTTTTCATCTTTGACAATATTAGGCCACTTTTTTAATGAGAACAAATATAGAATGACAGATTAAAATAACTAAGGTTCATAAATGCTCTCCTCCCTCACATAAATGTTTCGATAACATGATTTTCCAAGGAAATGTATACGCTAAGAATAAGCATAAGGCTTGCGGGGTCAATGGACCAAAAAATACACTTCAACTCGACAAATTTAAAAAGGAATAATATAATAATATACATTTATGGCATAAAGAGTTCATCAGAATATCGATGTACCATTATTCACATAGGCGTCGGAACCGGGGGGGGGGGGGGC
>PRKT01000374.1:294781-329929 GCA_003671525.1 Saccostrea glomerata | reverse complement strand
GTGAAACTATCCCCCCCCCCTGAAATAGGATTTTCGTGGTTTTTTTTTTTTGAAGGAATAACTAAAATATTTCTTACATAGCCCCCCCTCCCCAATTACAAATTACAATTTGCTGCCGACGCCAATGGTTAAAGTCGGGTAAATGGGAGTGTTTGAAAAGAAAATTGTAATGAAAAAAGTTCGATTCCCCCCCCCCCCAACCACACACACACACACACACACACTCACAAACAATAGTATTTAAGGATTTTGGACAATGAACAAAAAATTTTCTTTTTTTTTTTCGCTTTTTTAGGGCTGAATGTTTTTCTCTCTTTCAATTAGCTCCACTCCCTACTTTCAATTTCCTTCCCACGCCAATGTGAGGGGAGGTGAAAAGGAAGGAGTTGAACTGGCTATTCAAAGCATATACTCAGAACTTGTAACGGTCCTGAAGCGAATTATGAAATCATTTTGAAAACTCTCTCTAAAAACGGCTACAGAGTTTTATTGATCGCGTTGATGATATGGTATTGTAGTGTATTTGGGGGTATTTTTAATTGGTAATTGGGGTCGGGCTCGGGAACCTGTTGATCTCTCTCTTCCCGCGTTTCCGCCAAGCCAGGTGCAGGCCATGATTTGAGAGCTCCCTGATTTTGTTATATTTTCTATTCAATTGTTCTTAATTAATATATTATTTTCATCCAAAGTGATTTAGTTCTTTTAATAATATTAGGAAATCACTTTATTGGCGTCGCCGGTAGGATCTCGGGCGGTCTAATATGAGACCGACGCGGTGGTTAGGGGACACCGCGTGGTTTGGCCACGTGTAGGTGATTACCGGGTATGTCTTAATTTATTTTGGCAGAATAGAATTAGGATAAATCATTGGAATTTACTTGAGATCCGTAATTTTGATTATGTTTGTATGTGAATTGGATTCTCTGTTGCAATTGATTTGGATGTTTTTTATGTACAAGGGTCATGCAGTAATATTAGGTCAACCGAAATATTAGTCTGTTGTCTGTTTGTCTCATTGCGGAGTTAACAGTACGAGTGAGAAGAAAAGGTTATTTGGTCAGGTAAAGGAGAGTCCCGAGCTCATGAGTGGCATGGGTGTCCTGGGGGGCAAGGTAGCTAAACTGGGTGGTTTGGCTGGGGCCCAGGGACATGGTGCTAATGCAAGGGGTGGCTCTCAACCTGGTTGGGCAGACCAAATTTCCGGGTTAACTCCGTTTAGACCACGAGTATTTGGTACTCCGGGCAGTAGAGGGGGTGAGAATAATACTGTGGTTGGGGAGGTAGACATGTCCCTTACTCTGGAGACTAATGATAGGCAGGGTATGAATACAGCCACTGACATTGGGACAGCTGGGGGTGGACCACATCAGAGCTCGGGGGTTAATCCGAGCAATGATCAGGTCCTGGCATGGTTAAAGGGAGTTCAGACCCAATTAGCCCAACTGACCCAGATCCTGGTAGGGAAGTCAGGGGGTAACCACTCCCTAGAATCTAATGTAGGGGAGAAAAACGGGAACACTGCAGTGAGTAGGCACAATGTAACCTCATTGAGTAGCCCCACAGGGAACCCCGGGTCGTGTGGTTTGACTTGTGTAACTAGTGTACCCAGCAGCACCCAGGTTACATGTACAAGCACTAGTGTAGTCTTCTCACATGGGGGTCAACCTGAGCAGGAAAATAAAAGGGGACAGTGTAGAGTCACATTTTCTGGTGGGTATAATGGTAACCCAGTCATGGTGTCTCCTGGCCAAAGTGTTGGTCAGGGGAATGGGTCACACACCAGTAAGGGGACAGTGTCCTGGGGCTAGCCCCTGTATAGTTTTCAAGGTCCATTAACTCCGGTTAGGTTGCATTTTCCCATGCCTCGGGAGGCATATGAAAATACAAATAGGGTATCCCCCGGGACCCTGAGTCACTCATGTTACGCATCGGGGCAGATGTGTGTTAGGGGTCAGAAAGGCACAGAGGCTGTGCCAGTTGTCAGTTTGGCGAGTCAATCAATGGAGTTTAGGCCAATAGATAGGGATACTTCATTTGCACATTCATGCTATAGAGAAAGTACTTCTTCAGGAACCCCTATAACATCCTTGGGATCATCTCACGGTGATTCCTCAAGGTTTGACCGTAATATCCCGGCTGAGGCTAAGAGTCTGAAGTACACTGGTGACCTTGAGTGGGGTCTGTTCTATGCAAAATTTAGAACGTTTGCTCGCTATTATAGGTGGGATGATGATGATAGTCTGTTGGCTCTCAGTGTCTCCGTAGAGGGACCAGCACTGAAGTATTTCTACCTGCTCTCCTCACGGGGTGAGCATATGACTTTTCAGGAGATAGCATCTAGATTCGAGCAACGGTTCGGAAAGGGTGCATTGCAGGCCGCGTCGCAAGTGGAGTTTAACTCCATGACTCAAGGGACTGATGAGAGTCTAGAGCAGTGGGGTGACAGGGTCATGGAAACCGCGCAACGTGCTCTAGGGGCAAGAGTCCCGGGACAAGTGCTCCAGGAGCAAGCAGTCCTGCGGTTTGCGATGGGCTGCCTGGATGTGCGCGCAGGCCGACGGCTGATAGACAGCCCCCCTGTTAATTTGGATGAGGCTGTGAGGCGAGTAAAGACTTACCAGCTCAGCCGTCAGGCCCTTACTCCTAAATACAGAGTAGTGCGCTCTGTCTCGTTAGGCAGTACACCCGCAGGCGTGGAGAAAAAGTCTCCCCCACAAGCTCCATGTAAGGGGTCCTGGAAGACCAGAAATTGGAAGCCACAGATGGAAAATTCTGGTGTTAAGTCAGGAGGTAGGCATGACCAAAGGGACCTCCAAGGCAGGAGACAGGATTTCCCCTGGCAACGCAAGCAAAAGCGCCGGAGAGGTTGTTGCCCTAAATGCCATCAGCCTGGGCATTTCCGACGCGAGTACCCAGAACGACTTATGGGGAGTGGTAAGAACATGTCGGAGCTTCCGATCAGACCCCAGGCCTTGGTAGGCCAGGGGCAAAAGAGGCGCAAAGCACCAAAGTGTAAAGGTGCGGGTCTTGGGGAAATGACTGCACCAGATTAAGGAGAAGGTTCTTGCTCCTTGCTCATTGAGCGGGGCTAATCAGACGACTCATATACAGTTATTATTCAGTTGATGTTCTTGTCCAGATGTCAGATGTTCTGTGTCCAGGGAGGATCCATGCTGGCGTGTTCGCCAATACCGCCAGTAGCCGATGGCCAGGAAGAACTCTGGAGAACTGTTTCTGTAGAGCCAATTGTGATCACAATTCGGACAGTTAATGTTTAAAAGATGTTTTGTGAATATTTTATCATGTAATTAGCTTGTGTATTGTACATCACAGGAGGTTAATTATCATTTTTGGTGCAAAAATGTTATGTGATTATATTTATGTTGTAAATGGCCTCCACTTTGTCGGAATTGGGACATTCCTCCACAAAATGGGGGGAATGTAGTGTATTTGGGGGTATTTTTAATTGGTAATTGGGGTCGGGCTCGGGAACCTGTTGATCTCTCTCTTCCCGCGTTTCCGCCAAGCCAGGTGCAGGCCATGAATTGAGAACTCCCTGATTTTGTTATATTTTCTAATCAATTGTTCTTAATTAATATATTATTTTCATCCAAAGTGATTTAGTTCTTTTAATAATATTAGGAAATCACTTTAGTATTTTGTATTTCAGTGTGTTTGTGGAGGGGGGGGGGGTATCTGTTATGTTATCAGTTACGTGTAATGGTATAGTGAAAAATACAGAATGAATCAATAAAATATCCTGATATTATGAGAGAGGAAAAGGAGAAAGGGGACGTTTCAACAAATATTTGGAAACAAAATAAGTAATTTTAAACTTGGTTTCATTTTTTTTTAATCAACATTTTTCTTCTAAATGATAGATGTTTACAGAAGTTTAGTATTTTTATAGAAAAAAAAATTGCCTTTCGTTATTTTTCAATGCACGACTGTGGCTTATTCAAGTAACCACAAACAGAGATGGAATTGTACTAAATGGTTTAGACATCGGGATCGAGATGCCTCTCATACCTCGATACGGATACGGATACGTATACGGATACGTCAGATAGAACAATCTCTAATATTGATGAAATAAAAATAAAATTAATGTAGTTGCCTCTATATCTCATATAAATACCAATAGGGAAAGCGTCGAGAGAAACGTTTCCCCGTCAGCTGCACAGTGGTCAAGATTCAAGATCTTATGTAATGAAAGGTAACTTTGTACGAGCACTTCACAAATTATGTAATATCAACCGCAAAATGAGTACGGTCCTTCCACATTGTTGCTGCTTTTTGTATGAAGTACAAGATGTACAAATGTACATGTATAGAAAGAATTTTGAGGTATCTAATGGGTTATCTTTCAATATTCTAATCGAAAACGAAAGTGTAAAAATCCGTTTAAAAAGGTTCTTAAAATACTGTCATTGCCTTCTCACTTTATATCTACATCCATAGGAAAAAATCATCGGATATATATATTTAAAATAGGAAATTGAGTTGATAGACCAAGGACACTCTAGAATTGACCTTAAACATTACTATTATCACAGATGAAAATGTAACATTGAACATTTTGACATTTTTACTCTTAAGTGTTTCACTATCAAATCCTACATTTCTGTTATAAATTAATCAATTGTCTTAATTGGTTTAATCTGTCAGATTTATCTATCTATTTCAAAATATTTGATTACTTAATTAATTATTGTTTATTTCAAAAAATACTCTACTTGAAAATCAAATACCTCGTGTGATATGCAAATCAAGTTTGTCAATTGCTTACTTTGAATCGGGACTTTGTACGTGAAATTGTTCGACCTAACGAGAAATTAAGGTCTGCAAATCTTAATTACCATCTTAACTGGGATGTGATATTTAATTATCATGTGCATGTATACAAGTTATTTACGAAAGAGGCTTTTGAATTATTTCTTGTGCATTATTGCATCTTTTTTGACAAACTAATGCTTATAACACTGTGTGTAGCTTAGATGTTGTAGATAAAAGTCTTAATTTCCTCAAGATATGAAAAAAAATTATGCTGCATATTTTCCGGTCACATGATAATTTCAAGGTTAAATATACCCCCTTACGTAAAATTTTGTAGCAGGCATTTTCAAAGGGGATAATGAAGTTTTTTCAATGACAACTTACAAATGAAATTTGATAAATGTTATTAAGAATCAAATAGCAAATATTTCAACATTTTTCTTTATAGAAAACTAATAACATTAGTTTTATGTGAATATTGTTTAAGGTGCAATAGTTTTCTCGTTGTTTTTTTTAATGTTTTTTTTTCGTTACTTTAAATGAATTTAAATTATAGACACTTTTTAAAAAGGAATTTACCGACAGTTTATACTTGAACATAATTATTATAAGAGTTTTTCTTTACGTAGTTAAGAAAATTTGTAAATATATAGACTTGCCATAGATAAAACTGTCATTTACATGTGTTTAGAACTGTGTCCAAAATTCCCTCGACGGAATCGATTGTACTATGAATCATGATATACTACTAAAATCGAATGGGATAATATGTAACATTATTCCCAACGGTATGAACAATCAGTTGTTTCAAAATCCATTTTACATAAGATATAGCAAGTTCCCATCAGTCAAGTTTTGTTTATGTTTGTTTGTCAATTTGTTTATTAATTTTTTGTGTGCGTATTGTTTTTGTATGACGGTATTTGCTACAAGAAGTGATGAATTAAAAACAGAATTTCAACTGCTTTTGGCATAAGAACTGAAGAATACTAGTAGTTAGGTCAGTTGATGATATATGTTGAAACTATGCCAAGTAGACCTGGCAGGGAGAGACGAAATGGGGGCATTGCAAATGGTTAAAAACAAAGTACAAAACAAACACTAAAATCGGAAGGCATACTCGTACTCTCTGCACTCAGCACACCCTGAAGACGGACGGGCTGGCAGATTACATGTGGTTTTTGGATGTGGTTGCTGTGGACGTATTAGTAAGTAACTCCTAAATTTCCACCAGATTGTGTCATTTATGAATTCTACTAACATGTTGATTTTTATGCTGGCAATTTTTTTTTTGGAGATTCTCCACAAGAATTTTGTTGTGTTTTATTTATTTTGGGTTTATTTGTATAGGTCTGGTTACCTTTCCATAAAGCTTAACATTTTGTGCACATTTCTTGCATATAGAATTTATGCTTCCTTTCCTGAAATGTATAATTAAATCAATGAAACATCAAAACATTATAGGTGTCATGAGTTTAATGCACAAAGTAAGTCAATTTAGAGTCAGAATCAAATATTAAATCTTACTCCTCCTGTTGAAATTCCCCTCTGCAGTATGTACACTTGACAACGGGGTAATGGTTTCTACAATCCTACAACACACAGAGGTAATGTCAAAATAAAGGTTTACATGTGTAACAGGCAAGGTGAAAATGTACAGCTGGGTCGGAAATCACCCCTTTATCACAATGGTCAGGCCCTCTACTAAGCAATCGGGGTTCTTTTATCCAAGAAAGATTCTGAAATTTCGAAACCAGTACGTACTAAATGGAAATGTGGAGATAGTATGTAGCTTTATTTCACCAGTTGACATGCGAAGTCAACAAAATATTACACCTCATTAAGAAAAGTTTATTATGTTTGTAAAGTGAATAAAAATTCTTTTCATTAAATGTGAATATTTAGAAGTTTTAAACAAAGTATTTATACAATTTGTATTGTATCTTATCAATACTTCATTTTATGAAATGTATCTCACTTATTTCTGTAAATTTTATTTATGATTCATTCATTCTTCTTTATTACCTCTTGTATTATCTAAACAAAATATTTCTAAACATTGGTTGATTGGTAAACCTACTTTACATAATTGTTCACTTGAAGACAATTCTTCGAAAGGGTGTCTTTTATGACATTTTGTACAGGCGAACAATGCAGCCATAACAGTAACCAGTCGCCCAGCAAAAGAATCCTAACAGCTTCACTTCACGGTCTTCTGTTCTCAGTTATGTCTCACTCTCTGAACTTGAGATAATTATACACCGGAAGTATCGGTCTTGACCGGAAGCTAAAATAATTTTAAAATAAATATATTTTTTTAAAATAAAGTCTTCAATAAAATTGTGTGGCTTTTTATAAAAAAATTACTTGAAAAATGTATATAAACTGAGGTAAATTAAAAATTTTAAAATTTATTTTTGAGAACCAATGAAAAGCCCGCTTTCTTTGAATGTTCGGCGGGAGTTTCCCGGATGTTGTGATGGCCGTTTGATTTGTTTACATCCAAAGTTGTGTGCTTTATTTCTTAAAAGAAAAGATTATTTCGTCAAAAGAGAAGGATGGAAGACTCGTACAATACAGTGAGTGCTTAACAATAAGGGTAGAACAACATTATCTACCCTAGTTCTATTTTGGGGGATGCAAATTACAGTCATGTCAGGTCCAGTCATGTCGATCTTTTTAAATTCCTAGTTCGAATTTCCTCTCCAGTTGCTTTGGCACTAGTGTAGCTTAATTGTTGAATTATTTGGATAATTAATTTTGACGAGTTGTGACAAGACCAGAAAAATTTAGTCGCCCGACCATCGACGTAAATGTGACCTAGGCATTAGTTAGGAAAATTTCATGAATTTAAATAATTAATTAAATTTGTCGCAGAGCAAATCAATTTGACACAACCTTTAATAATCATTAACTAATAAAAATTTCACAAATTTGAGAATGTAATGATATAATTTGGTAATTTTAACGTAAGAGTGGAAAAAATTTTTTTTTTTGATATTTCATATGTTGGCATTGCTTTAAAATAAAATATTTTAATGTTAAATACGCAAATGTTATAAAATAACATTCAATTTCTTTCATGCTAAAAATATTGGTTGTATATGTAACAGTATGTAACAGGAATAAATAAACAACAGTTTATCGTTCTTATATTCAATAAGGGTTCATTTTATCTCTGGAGAAGTATATATCTATAGTTTTCTGATTAAAAATAGTTATATTTGTAGTTAAAAATAAATATTTGTTATACTTTTTCAAAGTTGCCAAGGGAATGAATACAGATATATATTTTAAACATTTCAAGAATAACTTAAAACGAATTGATTGTAAAGCAAACATAACTAAAGAGGAATTAAACAATACCTTTAATGTAACATTTTACCTTATAATTCTCCCAAATACAATGACGTTTACACTTTCTCACATACCTGCCACACGTTCTCATCCTTCACCTCAATTATATTTTTGCAATCCTTTTCTACGAACCCATTGTTGAGGAAACATTTCAAAACTAATATAATATTAATAATTAAAGTATCTTAAAAAGAATAAAGAAAGAAAGGAAAAATAAATACAAAAAAATAATAAAATAAAGAGACACAAATTAATTTTTGCGGTCAATCTTTTCCCCATACAACCATGTATTAAATGTTGAAAGAAATTTATTAGCACTAAAAAAAAAAATTATAAAAAAAAACGATTATATAAAAATGTTTCTTTAAAATGTCTGAAAAACAATGGTAACATCAATTTACTAAACTATCAAAGAATAACTAAAAAATCTATTCATATTTTCTGAATATATAGCAATGCATAGGAGGTTGCATTCTTTTTTTCTGACTAGCACCTAAAATTAGTTAGTTTCGTAATATGACCTAATAATGACATATTCTTCGCATGCCTGCGCTATTACCTACACAATCTCATTCGATAGATAGATTAAAGTTAAAAGTATTTTTCTATATTTGAACATGATGAAAATGTTCGTGTTAAAATCAAATACCTTGTCCATTTATGTGTACCTATAAAAAGAATCGATTATAATTTAATCATCCATGCATTTTTTATGAAAACAGTTACTTGAGGAGAAAAGAGTGGTCTCAGTGATACTGGTGTTATTTAATATTCATGTTGCCAAAAAACATGCATAAAACATTGAATTACATGTCATGTTTTTGATCAATTATCATGATAATAGGATATCCTTGATAATCAAAACAGCTTTATTAATTTTTTTATGTTTAAGATGTTTTTCCCGTAGATACACCGGTAGGTATTAATTGAAACGAGGAGTTTTTAAAGCACCTTCAATTCCTTTCAATTGGATTTTTTTTTTACTTTCGTTTTCGATTTGAAAACAGAAAATCCTTGCGATATTTTATCATTTTTTCCATGTATATCAGAATGTTGTGCACTTTATACAAAAAAGGGAACAATGTTGACTATCCAAACTAATTTTGTTGGTTTGACATAATGTGAAAACAACTAAAATAAACTCACCTTTTTGTACACGATCTTGTATCTTAACCACCGTGACGATGCCAAGGATACTTTATCTCTCATTTTTTCTTCTCTTGGAATTGATTGAATACATAAAGGCAAGTATTTATTAATTATTTTGTATTTATAATTAATATTAAATACTTTCTAAAACTTTATTATCAACTTGCTACCAGAACCTAAACAAATCTTTGAAATTAAAATTATAATCTTATTAATTTTCACAATTCTGTGGTATTGGTAGTCAAACTTATGCATCGTATTGAAATAATTTTCCTTAAAGTGGAATATTTATAGTCTAAACAGCAGAAAAGTTATTTACAGCATTCATAATGAATGACCTAATTAAGATATTTTCTACGCCTGGATTTTTTGTAGGCTTTAAATAGTGGAGCTAGGGTTATTTCTGGTGATGACGATTCTGTTGATAAAGGTCAGGACGAAAGCTCAACATATTTATATAAAGTTATCAACACAACAAATGCTACCCTGATTCCCTATGACCCCACAACAGTTAATGAAACAGACATTCATGAGGACTCCAAATCCACCGGACATAAAGAATTTCTAATTTCAGCAACCTTAATTCCCTTTTTCGTCATTGCATTTTTCTTAGTACTTGTGTGGACGAGTTGGTTCAGATTTCATAATTTTATTAATGCAAAAAAAGGTGGCAGTGAACATGGAAACCTAACATGTGGCTAAATAGGCAGTAAAGAACATCTGACAACACCTGCCATGTGAGGGGAACTCTTTTACAATGCCTAAAATTAAAGCCCGGACTGACGGAAAAATATGTTCCGGCGCACTCTACTACACTTGCATTAGGGGTGAAAATTTGGCGAAGGAGGTGTAGGGGTGAATTTACAAATCGGAACATGGAAACAAATGAACAAGGCATTCCTCTCCGGGAAGAATGTTGATTACAAAATGATCAATATTACTTTAAACTCAAATGTACGTTTACACCACCGGGAGAGCAATTCTAGAAATGTTATCATAAGTAATGTAAAATTGAAACAATTCAGATGTTAGTTTTAAATATCTGTGTATATACCATGACGAAACAATGGCAAAATATATAAAAAAAAAAACATATTTAATCACAATATGATTGTCAAAACTAAGGATTATATCTGCAAAATATTCCTTTTACAAATATTTTAGCAGCTATAAATTGCTATATATTGTTAAAATGCTATTTGTTTTTCGTTTTTATAATCAGTTTTTTTTTTCGACAACTATTTCAGTCTCTATACACAAGGTATATGGTTGTAACGTATTTTTACAACTATTTCAGGAGGACAAACGCTCATCAAATTTTGGTACATTTGTTGTGTCCTATTGTAATATATACTAGTATGCTTTTGTATAATACGCTTATGAAACGTGCTTCCGAATGCAAATGCATATATAATGCAAAACATACAGTATCTTTTGAAATACCTTAAAGATTTGGCCTTTATCCAAACATGAGAAATATCCATTTTTATATTGGCATTCCCATTGATTTTTGTTTTTTCTTTAACATTTCTTGCAAATAACTCCATTATAAATTTAGAACAGTATGTTGGAAAATACGTAACAATTTGTAATTTTAATATTTAAATTAATATTTTGTAATTATAAAAGTATTTCTTAAAAAAAAACAACAAGTTCAAATACTGATATTACCTTGTAAAGTATAAGAGGGTATGTAAAAAAAACAAAACATTAAACTGTTTTTGAATTACTTAAAGGTTTTTTGATACTCAATAAGTTTATACAATATGTTTATGACGAATGGAATTTGTTTTATATTTTCTGCGAAAATATAAAATAATGTCCAAACATAAACTCCACCTAAAGTCGATAAAACAACTAGGGCGAGAAATAATTTTATTTCTCTCCGTGTCGAAAGAGAAATCTGCCTCTTTAGCACACAATGATATTCTCTGTCTGTCCCACATTTATGGTGATTTTAAAAAGTCAAAAATACATACATTAAAAACCAGAAGGAATAAAAGATATGCAAAAAGAAGATGAATTTATGTTTGAACACTTGTCCAACAATTCAATAAAAACGTAATAGGTACAAACTAAAATCTAACTGAGTAAAGTCGACCCCTTGGAAAAATAAATTGATTAAAAATGATTATCTCTTTTTTTCAACAAGCTTTCTTTTCAAATGATGTCTCTTGTGAAATACATAGAATTCTTCAACATCAATGTCACTGTATCGATTTTTTTTTTTTTTTGGTTCTCAAATTTCTCAAGAATTTTTTTTTTAATTGATCGGTGTTTTATATTAATAACTCTCTTTTAGTATGCCTAATAATAAATAATGACACGTTGTCAATGTAAGGTTCTGTATTAGTGTTAGTTTCTATAAAAAAAAATCAACTTTTTTACAAATAATAAAATGATAATAGTAATAACCATAATAATTCAGAAAAAAATATTAAGAAAGAATAATGAATTGTGTGTTCCAAAGAAAGATATCCGACAAAAACAATCTACTCAATAATGAATGGATCATGTTACCTGTAAAAAGAAAAGTAATGCCTCTGTTGCACGAAAGGTTGATGTTCTGTGAAAAATAAGATTTGGTTTTTATACTATTTCTTGTCCGTCTTACGATGTGAATGTATATTACTCCGAATATCACAAATACTAAAACTAAAAAATATTGATAAATTTTTAGATCTGTAAAAAAAATTTTCTGGAAAAAGAACAATTGAAATAATTTTCTATTTACTATGTTAGCGCTGACAATAATATTTCAAAAATATCTTGGTCAACATGCTCAACGCCAGCAATTTTTAAGAACTACTTTCTAAGATAAAATTGCTTCGAAATTTCATTTTTTAAAAATCAAAATTACTTACTTACCGTTAATAATTTTTATCTCAAGTTGTAGCGTTTCTTACCTGTTTAATACTTATTACGATCCACAATGTTTTTGTTGAAATTCCTCCGAGGCACCTGATCTTAACTGGTATGCATTTAGGAGTCAGCTTTTGCCCTGGTCTCATTTTATTCTTTGAAAACAGGATTTTTCCAGGAATACTATTCTAATGATACACAAATATATTCACATTATACATGTTATATACTTTATCCATGAGCATTGTTCTACGTAGTAATACATGTTTTGAGTAACCATAAATTAAGCTCATCGATACAGTTAAAATGACATAAAATTTATAAACGAAGATCATAGAATATATAAAAATTCCTTAATTATCTTGGTTTAAAAAAATATCATTTTCATAAGGTAAAACGAAGGGCTTTTAACGACAATCTGATATTTAACATTAAAATTGCATAAAGTTATTTTAAAAAAATCGTTTTGTGTGATAAGATAAAAACCTTCAAAATTACAAGACAACTATCATAATTCTACTTTTTAACGACCATGAGACAGCATTTGTTGAAGTTACTTATTGTTGTAAATGAAGCGAGTTTATATAATTATATATGTCTGATTTTTCCTCGGAGATTTTAGGTGATTTCCCTATCGATGATTATTTGTCAAGAATATTTATAAATATCAAAATGGTTTTGTTTTCGGTTTTCCTCAGTGTTATTTTTAGACGACACCTAATATATTTTCAAAATAAGTTGTAATCGTGTTACTTTTTTGTAGAAAAATGATGTCTTAGTCATTATAGTTCTTTTTTATTTTACTTAAATAAAAATATTTATTCACTTTAAAGCAACTTTTGTATTGACAACAAAATATTTTGGATTACCCCTGTATCTATGAGTTGTAAGTATTTTGTTCAATAGGTCACAACCAATATCATTTAAATAAAATGGGCGACTATTTAAATTGTCACAATGCTCTAATCTTGGCTATATTGTCACTAGAAGAATTTGACCTTATTTTGTGACTCATTTGTTGATTGATTTTATAGAACCCTATAGAAATCTACATATAGTCTTGGTGTTCTTGAGTATGTACATATATTATTATATACATTATGGACATTAGTTTCATCAACTATCGAAGTGTCGATATGTTGATAAAATGAACCCATGATGAAATTTTTGTATATTTATTTACTTAAAGATCACTCTAACACCATTTGTTATTTTTAAAAATCTTCATGGCATTACATAAAAAATAAACAATACCTCCTGTAAACTCGCGATAACATTGAGGACTTTCTTTCAGATGTTGATCTGCTCTATATATTTTGCATCTGTGAAATTGCAGATATGCATTTTTTGATTGAATGACTGATCGCAAAGCCTTGTCAACATGTAGGTATCAACTGATCGTTTTCAGAATGAAAAACATGGAGATAACAAACAACTCTCAAGACCAGAAGTTAACAAACAATACAAAACAGAGCTAACACGGGCCTCCAAAAAATCAGAGGTGGGATCAGGTACCATTTTATTATCAATAGAAAATTATTTACAGATGTAAATAAAACAATAAACAATGAAAATCCGTTGTTAAGTGTCGTTATGAAATAACAATAGAGATAACATTTGGAATTAATTTCATGTTTAAGGGTACAGGGTTGGCATATTGAACATCAAGCTGCCAAATAAAATCGACTTTTTCATAGACATAATCGTAGTAAATGTCACAGGGGTAATTTAGATAAAGCAATAATATGGTGATGTCATTAAAATTATCCTCAAGAACCACTCGGCCAGAAAAGCTGAAACTTATATGGGTCAATATAAAAAAAGCAGCTAAATGGTTCATGTGAAAATTGGAAATACAATTAAATATTTCCGTTTCTTTTTTGTATCTAAATTGATAAAGCTGCACAATATTTTGGGAAAACAACATTTCGCAAACAGAAGGGAAGCTATTTTTTTCAGAATGTTCTCGTAAATATTATCAAACTGTGTTTTTCTGTCACTGGTGTTACCTTATAAAATTCTGTTGTATAGAATCAAGTGAAAAACTTATGAATGCAAGCTATGATAAACATTTACTAGTATTATTCAAGTTTACTGATAAGTCCAAAAGTTTCATTTTCCAGTGATGAAAATTAAGTTTTCAAATATATTTGAACATTGACGTGAGACAAAAATAAAAAGACACACGTTATACTATGCTGTAAATGTGGTGCCATGTGTGTATAAATCAAAACAAAATAGTTTATGATTTTATTCAATGAGTAAAATTAGGTAATATAAAGTTATCTCTTACATTTAAACTTTTTAAAAGGGAAAAATAACACCTTTTAGGATGGTTACTCCACTGACTCAACTGTAACACCAATGATCGAAACCAGTAATACCAATGACTTAGCACTTAAAAACTAGCAATTTAACATAATACAACATGAAATTTTATGTAAAAGACAGAATACACTGCATAACTAACATACAGAAATGATACAAGTTTCTGGGATTTCATACTTAAAATGATCTTATAACAAAAAGAAATCTGGTAACACCAGTGACTGAGACTTATCCCATTGTGACTATAACATAATAAAGAGCTACATGAGGTGTACTGTCATTTAATCATGTAAAGAATATGTGATTTATGTAGATATGTAGATAACTTAAAAAAAATATAAAGGAGAAAACCCCTGTTGCAAACGTTAATTTTTTCTTATACTTTTCTTCAATAAAGCCCCACATGTATATTGTATACAAATGCATGGTAAAAGCTGAAAGAAATACAGTGTTGGTTTATCATTGGTTTGAAAAAAATAATGTGGGTAGGATAAAAGGATCTCAACTGTGTCGGATAACGTTTTAAATCCCATATTCTTCATTAAAGAACTAGTGGATAAAATGTTTAAATCAAAATCTCTTGTCACTGGTGTTACTTCACTAGTCATTGGTGTTACCATAAAAAGGTAACTATTTGTAGAGAGATTTAAACAAACTAAGTTTAACTTAACTAATTTTACTTTACTTAGGTGATAACCTCTGACATTCATACTTGGCCTGTGAATTTTTCAGAAGGGAAAATATATTTTCTGAACATAAAAAAATGTTTTTCATTGGTGTTACATGTATATGATCTGAAGTTGTCATTGGGATTACCATATATTTGAAACGTCTGTAAGTGGGAAAAAAATATCTATTGGAAAATAAATCAAAATACTTTCACATAAATTAGGTTTGCAAAGTAGAATACAAATAACTTTTCTAAATAAGAAGAATATATTTTGCCTCCAAAAGTACTTGTTTTGTCAATGGTGTAACCATTCCTGTCATTGGTGTTAAACTCTGGGAAGTAATGCCAATGACAGTAACACCAATGACGTACTAGTCATAAAATGATCTGGTATCTCTTATTTACCCTGGATAAAGTAAAAGTTTTGTCCATATTGCTATCAGTTCACCTAAAGAACATCTTACGCAAAAGAGTTCAATGAATATCTAAAATTATTTTGTAATAACGATGGAAACACCACTGACAAAAAAAGTCTGTACTTGTGTACTTTTTTTTACTTCTGAAGTCCATCAGTATGTTCTGATCATGAATATCAAAGAACTTTTTCTGTTGTTTTTGGTTAGAAGTAATGTATTATGACTTAGGACTGTTTATATTCTCTTATCAGGAATGATAACTCTTTTGTAGCAAAAACAAATATATAGTAACACCAATGATACAAATTTCTTGTACAGTCATTTTAATGCTGTATCAGTTAAATGGAAGATGGGGTTCATATTTTTTTTATTCCAATATATATTCTGTTTAACATTTACTTTATGCATACATGATTTTTCAGAAAAAAAATCATACAATTTTTGGCATATTTATCCTTATTTGAAGAGAAAAATTCCATTGACAGCTGAATTTGGCTGACTGGTGTGATAAAAATCATCTATTGACTGAAATGAAATTAATTATGTGAAAATTTCTATTAGCAAGTAGAAAGTATAGATGTCATACATTGTAAAGCAACAATCCAAAATAGGGAGAAAATAAGAAATAGGATTTTGCAAAGAAGTGACACGTTTAGCTGCTTTTTTTTATTGATCCATATTGGAAAACATCCTAACATTATGCAGATTCTAAATTATCAATCAAATAACCCCTATGAGTATGATAAGGCCACAATATGAAATACACATTTATCAATAAAAATAAAATATATCATTAGAGTGAATAATAAATTTGTAATTTCATATTCTATGTTGATCTTAAGAGGTGTTAATTGTAAGACACTAAACAGTCATAGTTTGTATTATTTGGTGCATTTGTAAATAGGACGAGTTTTACGCAGTAAAATATAATTTTTATCCATTATCGTCATAAATTATTAAAACCATTCGATTATTATAGTTGTTTATGACTAAAAAGCATCTTGATTATAACATTTTCCTGATCGAAACATTGATGTAACAACTGTCGAAAATAAAAATCTAAACTAAAAATGTTAGCAACAGACATAAAAAAACAACAAAACGACCAACAAAAAATTGCCTGCATCGTATATTTTTACACGGTATGTATAAGCCTATGCTTCCTGAAACTGTATCTTTATGTTATACAGACTGTTCCAGACCTTTCCATCTACTGTAAATGTTTTATATTCAGAGTGTACGATATTCGTCTGAAATTGAATAATGAACTAATTAGAGGATATTTGATTTAGCGTATATCATAAAATCCTTCTTTATTTGTATATTTACAAGACATTTAGCTTTGTACTTGAATAAGCGGAACTTGCTTTCCGCCAAAAGCGCTTAAAAGAATACACAGCCAAATGTAATACGTATACAGTATATATAAAATGAGTGTATGTTTTTCCACAAAAAATGATATTTCATACCATAAACCAAAATATAATTTCTTCAGTATAATAACAAAACATATCTATACAATAAATACATATACAATGTATACAATTGAAAAGATAAAAAACAAGTCATAGAATAAAAAACAAATAAAAATATCTATTTAATGAATTCGAAATGTTAACTATAATGTATCAGTAAAAGCAGAAATAAAATTCTTCGTTCTTAATTAAACATGTTAAATGAACAAGGAAATATATCAGGCTAAAATATCAGGCTAAAGTGAGTGTAATTTTTCTCGTATCAATACCCAACAATTTACCCTACATACTTATTTACAGTAATACTGTGTTAGAAATGTTAGAAATTGTGAAAATTGTATAACAAAATCTATATACGTGCATATATAATCTCCGTTCTTTTATCTGTTTATATAAAATGAAAATGTAACACTAAAACAACCAAAGCGATTAAGGTTTTAGAAGAATTCCGCTGGGACCTTCACGTCTGTTTCCTCATTTCTGTCTCTACTCCTGACGTCAGCAAAACAAGGGCTGGTTCTCTCATCTTCGTGTTCTCCAGGACTCTTCACCGAAGTTGTTTGTAAGCTTTGGTCTAAAATTAAAATCCATACTTATAACTTTTCTGCATTGTTGCATAAAGTAGGGAACTTGGAATTTATACTCTCTATCAAGAAACATTTAACTTGCAATAGGATTTTTGCATTATAAAACATGTTAAACCAAGTAAGACACTACTACAAAATTGATATAAGATAGATCCGACATTTTTTTTTCACTTAGTCTTGAATATATCTTAAACATCTAACAAGGAAAATTATTGTATGATGTATTTTAACACAAAATTATAAAGATATATTTAGCATAATAAATTTGATATTTAAATACATATTATAGCAGAAGTAAACTTCAGATTCCGCTGCTTGTTCTTCTTATCATACCTCTGAGTTCGGAGACAAAGTTTGCTAGAGAAGTCTGTCCACTCATTTCTAAGGCCTCGATGAAAGAATCATAGCCGTTTTCCTTCGTAATCAAAACCTCAATTAGTCTCTCTACTCGCTGTTTGCAGGACTTTGGGGCTTCAATGTATAAAGCTTGGGCTGAACTTATTGTTTCTTTTTCAAGAAACAGAGGAAGTAAAATTACTACGTCTTTCATATTTCTGTAGACGTGGTCCAAGTTTTCTTCCAGTAGTCTTCTATGCAACTCATTCATTGGTCGACCTAACATACATTTTCGAATTGTAAATTAAATACGAAAAAATACATTTCAAAACGAAATAATTCGAAACGATCAAATTTAATTAATTGCGAAAAAGAACATGGAGGACAATTATTTTTTATTTAAGTTTCATCATTTTGTTTGTCTATCATTCCACAGTTATAAAAAATAAAGTTATAAGAAACACTAACTTTCAACATTGATTCCAATCTTCGTAAGTGCCTCCACCATGTGATTGACGCTACAAGATTCTGACATTTCTGTAGAATAGTGTCTACACATCTGCCAGAACATCTCTGATGGACCGGAAGTGACGTATCGTTGTACGTCATCCAACTGTGAGCAGGTCAGTCCGAGCTCGCGTCCCAGAGAGGGAATTTCGTCGTACCCTATAGTGAAAAATAAGGCAGAAATTATAATTTTACTGATTGTCAGCAATGTATCCTAATTAATTTTTCGAAATAAATATCTATGAACAAATCATTAATAAATATGATATTGAGTACGTTGTTAATCTATTTTTTTCATTTCTCGACTTAATCATTTTGCTTTTTGAAATAAGATAAAATACATCATCTTAGAAACTCCATGATAAAAATGTCCTTAAGCTTATGAAATTTATGTCACTTGTTAAACATGTTAAAGTTTTTTGAAAAGTGCAAAAAGAAATGCTGACCTATCAGACCTTGGTACCGGCGACAGAAGGCCACAACCTCTGATGGTACCCTCCTGAACCCCGCCCCAGAGGAGGAGGTCCTATTAGGTCTTACCCTGTCGTCATCTCGAGCCAAAACTGTATACAAACAATCAATCATTTTAGCATCTATTGCACCATCTTTCGACGAATTTTTCTTGTCATTTCTCTGTTGAAGGGCTTTTCGTAAAGTTTTCACCTCTGCCAGCAACTACAAAAAAAAAGAAAAAAATAATAAAAATTAAAAAAAAATACAGAATGAGTTTTTCCAAAGAAGATTTTTTTTAGTCAGTGTAAAACTTTTCACATCATCTATATATAGTATCGATTATCTATCATTCATGATTACAGTGGCTGGAACGTTATTGTTGACAAACCCACCCCTACTAATGTTATTGTGATTTAAATTCAAGGCACGTGGTTTAGGTTGACCTATTCAAAGGTTATAGGGTAGAACCGGTTTTACAAATAAAACTGGCAGTAAACAGGAAATTCCTATAGTCTGTATGTCCTGTAAAAATGTGTTTTCAAACATTTCTGAAAGACTCATGATTTTAGACAGAAAAAGGGTGGCTCAAGGGGGTGTCAAATGACAATATATATCTTATCATACTTTACGGCGAAAATAATAGCTCACTAGCGACCCATACGCTGGTAAAAAAAATAGGTGTAATATCATCTACACTGATAAACCTTTGTTTGCCTTATATGGCTATTGTTATAAATGCGCACAGAGGATCTTACCACGAGCAACTGACCAATCGTTGAATGAATAGCAACGTGTACGCCAAATACATGTTTACATTCTACTTCGAACACGTGTTTCAGGTCAATCTATGATCATGTGAATGGAGTGAAAAATAAAAGAAATGTTCTTATGAACAAAATACAAAGATTAGAAACTATGAAAGATTTGTTGTTAACTAGAAAAAATGTAGTTTTTGTCTTGTTATAACACCAGCGCTTCAAGGGTAAGGAAAACAAGCAGCATCTTTTAAGCATTTCAATGGACAAATCCTTGTTTACATAACTATACTCGTGATCACGTGTTTTGGCCAGAGAATCCACCTGACAATTGTATTCACCGCTAGTACAACAATTGAACAAAGGAATTAATACAGACACAAATCGCTTTGAAGTATGACTTTGAGAAACCTAGACTTCCATCGTTTATTTAACAGATGAATTGTTTGTCATTGTGAACATGAAAATAATATAGAATCTAAAAAAAAAGGGCTATTCATTTAGCGTAAGATTTTCCTTTTTTATCGTAAAATTCCTGTAGTATTCGTAGTAACCCATAATGCAATTCTCTTTCAGCTGATTGGACTGTTAAAATCATGCTGGTGCCTCATTTGCTAATCTGACGCCAAAAAATATAGTTCCAGTTCCCATGTAAAAATATTTGTCCAAAAGAAATTTTAATCCATTACTGCAGAAAATTGAAATATAGAGAATACTTATTTAAGTTTAAATGAATGTAAGAGAGATCGAATGAAGTGCATTTCTACAGATATTATAGGTTGGTAAAAACTGAAACGCAACACAACTTTTCTGTTTACCATGCCTCCACGTGCTAGTCACTTCCTAGCCACATTTCCGTGAATAATTTACCCTATCTCGCTGTAGTCTCGCTAACTATCGTCAGAACCACTGGCAGAGCTACTCTGAACTCATCGGGTTTTATAATTTGAAGAACACCGAAAAATAAAAGGTTCCGAACACATTAGTAGGGGTGAAACCAATCGTGTAGAATCGTTCGTGTATCGTGAGTGATCGTTCGTGTAACGTGCAAGATCGTTCGTGTATCAGATTCAATCTTGTGCGTTTTTAATCGTGCGAGATCGTGCGTTTAGAATCGTGTAAATTCCGTTTTGTAAGATTTTATCGGAATGTTATTTGTAAAATAAGCATTTCCCTTGTTTCTTTTTCTTAATTTATTAATTAAAATCCAAATAAAATGAAAAAGCGCAATTTATATAATAGAATGCAGAACGAACTAATTATCGCCCGAAAACAAGCAATATAGTAAGTCGTACTATATTTAGTTCTCGTCAAATAGCGCGATCAATATTGTGATAAACCGTACATAGATCTTTAACGCCTTTTTGAAAAATCTGATTTTAATTATTATTTACTTTTTATTTTGGTCAAGATAATCTTGAAATCAATTCATTGAAAATAAATATATTTTTTTTACAAAGATATAAACATTTCTCAATGCTTACATAACTAGTTAGTCGACAAATATACATGGACAAGGCATGGTTTTCGGGAGTTTTGATTATCTGTGTTTATCTATTGAGCCTATTTGTAATTAATTAATTTAAAATTTCTGCAAATAAAAAAGTTGAATAATTGGCAAGTTTATCAGACATTGAGTGCATTGCAAACACAAGGATAAAATTTGTAATTATAATAATTATTTTTAATCTAAAATATTAAGTCTTTCATATATTTAGTTACAGAAATATCAATTTCCGTTTTTTTTTTTTCAAAATCTATAAAATGATATTGATAATTCTTTGAAATCTTAAATAAGTATAAAGCCTGTATTTCGTTTTGAAAATATTGATTCCTAAATATTTTGAATTATTTTGAGTGAAGAATCGTGCGTTTGCGTTAACAATCGTGTAAGATCGTGTAACGTGTAGAATCGTGAACGTGAAAGATCGTTCGTGTAACAGGTTTAATCGTGCGTTAATCGTGCGGAATCGTTCGTGTAACGTGATCGTTCGTGTAAGTTGTCAACAATAACGTTCCAGCCACTGTAGTTCTATTTTAGAAATTTCGAATCAAATCTAGGTGCTAAGGGTTGGCTGAGAAGTTTTATATTTGTAAAGAAGAAAATAAGTTTCAGTTTTTTCTTGTCCTAAACATCAAATATGAGGTTTTCAATTTTTTTTTTATTTGCTGAAATAAAAGTTGAATATAAAAATATGTAATGTTGGTAAAAATCACTGGGAAATCAGTTCGAAAAGCACGAATTTCATTCTTTACAACAATTCTTCTTTTCACTTAAAAACTGATATATCTCTGATATTGAATTGATCACTCTTTGTACCAAAATATCATGACATAAACCTTACATTAAGAAAACAATACTCTAATTGTCTTCTTCTTCTATGAACGTGAAAAGTACAATTTGGCTTAAACAGCTGTTTTATAGCGATAATGATGTTAATCTTCATGACCTTGTTAACTGGTTGTGTGAATTATTACTCTGAGGAGGTTTTTCTGGTTTGACCAAAGTTTTAAATAAAATTCTTACATGTTCATTTTCCTTTTGATGCTTTACACATTTGGTGGCAATTTCAGAAACGTATGAGTAAGGGCAGCCATTTTGATTCGAAAATTGTTCCTGCATTTCCTGGACTTTCTCCTCGAGTCTTTGATTTGCATCTTCCAAGGTCTCACATTCTTGCAGTCGGAGATGGATAATTTCATTCATTCTTTTCTTTAGAAGCGCATTTTCACGTATGTAGCCGTTAACAGTTTTGGAGTGAGATTCCATCATTTCAAACAGAGTCCTCCCTTCTATATTCCACAAGAACTCCTTGATCATGTTGATTTCAAAGCTAGGTTTTCTGTGTTCTATATTTTATCGAAAACAATTGAAATGAAAATATATATTAAACATGAATAATCAAGTTATCATTTTCATTTCATAAACAAATTTATCCATGTTTACTTGATGAATTTTAGAAATACAAAGCTAACAAGAAACTATAGACGACGATACTGGTAAATTTCTCTCAGTGATAAGAAAAATAAGCTTAATGAAAACAGAGTATCAAACTTGCCATGAATTTTCTTCTCAACACATTTTAAAAGCTTCTTTGTCCAATCATCAAAGGGCTGATCCAATCTCCCAGGCAGTCTATCAAGATTCCTGAATAACGACGGAATTTGTACATCATCTAAAGTCACTATTAGAATCTGCCGACTGAAGTCCATTGCTAGAGCTATTTCATACTGGCAGTATTGGGAATCTTCATTCATAGAATGTTGTGAGGCAAAGGCCAAGAGTAAACCTCGTTTTGGAATTGTACTTCTGGCTGTTTCAATTCGAAGTTCAACATCACCATCACGTTGTCTTAAAAAGCAACTATAACCTGCCCTTTCTAGGACAGGAAGAACCTGGCGGCGAACAAAGTTGCAATCCACGTCACTGTCACCACAAGATATGTAAATACCACTACACTCCTCCTTAGGGAATCGCAGTAGCATCTTTTTTTAAATTTATTTTCAGTAATAGTAATCAAAGAATTCGTTCGTGTATGCGTATAGGAAATGGTACATATTATCAACTCAAGTAGGACGAAACCAGAACCTGCAAGAAAATTCAAAATGATCAAGAATTAAATGTATATAGATAACGAACAATATTCCAGCTCAAAAGCCCATAAAACAATACAAAATAGGAACAGAGCGAACGAGTACCACCAAAGCATCACAGACAGGATCAGATGCAATGGAGGAGAGGACATCCCCTGCCAACCGGTCACACCCCCTGTGTGCTCCTTGTCATGATCGGGGAGAAACGGGAAAATCTGTCGTCAATTCTGTATATACATAATGAACGAACAATTTGAATGGAAAATGAAGTGAAAGTCAGTATTTGACTAAAAGATAAAACGTATTTGGTGAAAAGGTCATTGTATCGACCATAGAACTTACGAAATGATGACTTTAAACAAGACTGTTCATATTCGTTTTTCATAAACCTGTTTGTCAATAATCTACTTCATTCTGAGTGTATATAAACTCCGTATGTAGGTGATGAAGGATATTTCTGCATAAGCAAGGGAAGTTGACTATAAAAAGAGTTAACACAATCACTTTTATCATAGAGTTTGGTTGTTAGATTACCATTAACGTCTTTTTTCAAGTAAAATATCCAAATATGAAACAGATGTGTCAGACTCGTGGTATTTTTGCCTCAAGCTCATTGGGATGTATTGAGAATATGAGAATATAATTATCATTGTTAACTGAAGAAACAAAACAACTGAAAATCAGGTAAACAGTAGAAAATACTAAATGTCAGTTTCTGATCATACTTAATTTAATTTGGAATCAAAATTAAAAGAACGCATACTACTTATTATTTAGCTACGCTTAGTTAATAGATACATGTACTCGTAACTTCAATATGCACATGGTATAATTCTACTTTATCTCCCTGTAACAGTATTCTTTCAACAAGAGGCCCATGGGCCTTATAGGTCACCTGAGCATTATGCAACAACTTTCCAGTGATTTAATTTGATTCATGTTTTAAGCCAGATGCTATGGTGTTCACAATTTTGAAAGAGGCACCATTGATCATCATAACAATACACTTAGCAGTTACTTAGTTTGTTTACTTAATACCGTTAGGCAGGGTGGGGAACAAAAAATGCATTTCAAGTAATCAGTAATATTCAGCAAAAATCAGTAATGCCCTATCACACATGAACCCCTGACCCTTAGGCCTAGATCCACACATTGCACAATTTTTGAAAAGGCACCCTTGCTTTTCAAAAATATTTGATAAATACCAAGGAGCAGATCTCAAGCAATTCATCCCGTTTCAGTATATAAGTACATCCCCCCCTACGGTATCCCTGACCCTCGGGCCTTGAAATTCACAATTCTGGAAGATTAGGGTCCTTGCTCATCATAACTACATAGGTAGTTCATCTGCTTAATACCCAAGAGCAGAGAAGAAAATTTTCAAAGATTTAATGTATTTTCACTACATAATCAATAGAGCCCCACCCTATCAGTAGAACCTCTGATTCTAGGGCCATAAAATCAATATTTTGGAAGAGGTATTCTTGCTCATCATATCTATGTTCCTAATTTATTTAATTCCTAGGAACAGAAAAGAAATTTTTTCAAAAAATTCATGTACTTTCATTATATAATCAATAGAGCCCTGCCCCAACACCCTAACCCTGACCCTGGGGTCATAAAATTCACAATTTTGGTAGAGGCACTCTTGCACATCATAACTATGCACTTAGTTAGTTTATTTCATACCCAGGAGCAGAGAAGAAGATTTTCAAAGAATTCATATATTTTCACTATATAATCAATAGAGCCCCGCTTTAACACCAGAACCCCTGACCCTGGGGACATAAAATTCACAATTTTGGTAGAGGCACTTTTGCTCATCATAACTATGCACTGTCTTAGTTAGTTTATTTAATACCAAGGAGCAGAGAAGAAGATTTTCAAGGAATTCATGTAATTTCACTTTATAATCTATAGAGCCCCACCCTAACACAAGAACCCCTGACTCTGGGGCCATGAAATTCACAATTTTGGTAGAGGTACTCTTGCTCATCATAACTATACACTTAGTTAGTTTATTTAATACCCAGGAGCAGAGAAGAAGATTTTTATAACATTCATGTATCTTCACTATATAATCTATAGAGCCCCACCCTAACACCAGAACCCCTGACCCTGGGTCCATAAAATTCACAAATCTGGAAGAGGCACTCTTGCTCATCATAACTATGTATTTAGTTAGTTTATTAAATACTCAGAAGCAGAGAAGAAGATTTTCAAAGAATAAATGCATTTTCACTATATAATCTATAAAGCCCCGCCCTTACACCAGAACCCCTGACCCTGGGGCCATAAAATTCACAATTTTGGTAGAGGTACTCTTGCTCATCATAACTATGTACTTAGTTAGTTTATTCAATACTCAGAAGCAGAGAAAAAGATTTTCAAAGAATAAATGCATTTTCACTATATAATCTATAGAGCCCCGCCCATACACCAGAATCCCTGACCCTGGGGCCATCAAATTCACAAATCTGGAAGAGGCACTCTTGCTCATTATAACTATGTACTTGGTTAGTTTATTTAATACCCAAAAGCAGAGAAGAAGATTTTCAAAGAAATAATGCATTTTCACTATCTACCTATTTAGCCCCGCCCTAGCACTAGAATCCCTGACCCCGGGGCCATGAATTTCACAATTTTTGTAGAGGACTCACTGCTGATTACAATCATGCAAACAGTTTGACTGCTTGATGTCCAGGAGTAAAGAAGAAGATTTTTAAAGATTGCATTAATTTTAGTGGTTTTTGTCCCACCCCCCAGGCCCCAGGGGGGCAGGGACCATGAAATTCAAAATTTTGTTCCCCTTCACCCATAAATGCTTTGTGCCAAATTTGGTTGAAATTGGTTCAGTGGTTGCAGAGAAGAAGCTGAAATGTTCAAATGTTAACGGACGACGCACGACGCACACCGCACGACGACGGACGAAAACAGATAGCAATAGGTCACCTGAGTTTACTCAGGTGACCTAAAAAGGAAATAAATGCTTGAGAGAAGTTAATTATGGAAGCCTTAATATAGTACCTCTGACAGATCAGACATTTAAAACTGAAGAACATCTTTTTACTTTTGCCGGAAAATAAGCTCCTTATTGAGTGTATTCATTGATCAGAAAAACATCGATTTTTTTTCCTTGTTCCTGCTATTACGGGAGTCATGATTACATAATTGTAGTTAAAATGCCGTAATACTTCCTAAAGTTTATCTAATACAATTTCTACGAACCAGTATATAAAACTTAGTTTTTCTGAATGCAAACCAACAACATATTAATTTCAATCCTCAAATTTCATTTTTTTTTAAAACAGTATATTATATTATTTATTTATATAGCAAATTCCCTCACAGTTTAATGAACTTGCATTAGACCAAATTAACAATTTCTTTAAAAACAAACAAACAAAAGCGAGATTTTCTTACCATCTTTTCTTTTTATATCCTTCCCGTGTGTGCGGTCACTTCCTTCTCCCTATTTCTCATATCTAAAATGATATTCTTCTTTTTTTCATTTTCTTGCAGGTTCTGATATCTGATTGATATTCCTTTCTTGTATGTCTTGATATCTGAAATTTCCTCTTTCCTATTGATGTCTTAGGAATGAAATTTTCTTTTTTGTTGACGTTAATATCTTCTTGTCGCCGTTATCAGTTGTATTGTTTATAGCCCTATAAAACTTTGATTTAGTGTTATTTGTTTCTCATCTATTGGAAAAAGGTAATGTTGATCTTGAGATAAATTTCTACCCAGACTAAAACAAAGTACCTGTTACCTTCATTGAAGAAAGAATTAAGTGTATTATACCTCGAACATATCGGGCATGCATGTCAAAACATATAATTTATGTAATTCAACGGACGTTGAAACAATCTTTAAAAATTTAAGTTAAACAGGTCAAAATATCAAGAAAATAACCACTCCTTACCTTAATCATGTTAGTCGTTCACTTAATCTGGGAATTTTTTCACATGGGAATTCCCCTTATTCTTTCCCACATTATTTTAAAATTATTGCATGCTCTGATAATCACGGGTACATATATTTCTGTCATGTTTTCATTCGTGACCTTTAAAGTTCAAGCTATGAATTTGGACTGTCCCATCTTCTCTAGCCAAGGGTTTTTGATCCGAAATATACAACATTGTAGAGTAGGTTGTGAATTGGAAACCAATGATTGTCCCTGTTCGTCACAAAACGAACAATAAACTATTGCAGATGTAAAAGAAATTTTTTCAACCACCTGCCTCACGTACTGGTCGTTGCATAATCTATAAATATAAAATTGCCACTATATGTTTTAAATAGATATTCTTCTCTTTTCTAAATAAAGTTTTGATTACCTACTCAAGGCAAACTTTTCAATGATATAATATAAGTAATTGTAGCTCTGTTGCTATTTAAAAATAATAGGTTGTAAGAGAATTTTTATATAATTAAACAAAAATATATGTATCTCATGATATTATTTAAGCGATATCTAACTGTATGGTGTTATACCTAAAAAAATGCGGCTAAAAGGGTGTAGGAAAAATTGGATTTCTTCGAAGCACTGATTGTTATACATGTACATGTAGCTACAGAAGATGACAGACTAAACCATGTTTTGTTGGAAATGCTAAATTTGACATCAGAAAAAAAAAATACTCACAATAAAATAATAAAACGATGAAACAAAAGGAGATAAAGAACAGTATTCAAGATTAAAAGTCCATAAAAAATTAAATAAGGAGCAAAACAAACACGAACTTCCAAAACATCAGAAATGGAATCAGGTCCCATGGAGGAGTGAGCATCCCCTGCCCACCGGTCACACCCGCCGTGTGCTCCTTGTCATGATCAGGAAATAACGAGAAAATCCGTCGTCAATCAAGTGTTTGAATAATGCACTAATGTTGTGGAATCACTAATTATCGTGCGGGTTTAATATTCGTTGTTTTCGAGGTATTGAGAGACCCGCGAATTTATGACCACCACAAAATGTAAAATTTCATATGCATTACTTACTAAACATTCTCCAATCACGAACTCAAATCCCTATAAACATATAATTTCCCAAAACCTCGAAAAGTTGACCCCACGAAAATATGTTTTACAGTAATTAATATATGAAAAACGTCAGTCGGCATTTGACTCACCGCAATGACAAATTGATTTGCTGACAAGGTCATTGTATCGACCATAGACCGTAGAAAATGATGATTTTTAAATGAGACTGTTAATATTTTTGCAGGGTTCATAAACTTGCTTATCAATAATTAACCTCGTTTTAGAAATTTCATAGTTTACGTAGAGCATGTCTTTAATTGCGTATCGAATAAACTGAGATACACAAACTCCGTCTACAGGTGATGAAGGTATATTGCTGCTTAAGTAAGGGAGGTTTACTGTGGTAAAGTTATTGTCATCACGGTTTTTATAGAGCTTGGTTGTTAAATTACTATTAACGTATATTGCAATTAAAATATCCAACTATGAACTAGATGTGTCAGACTCTGATATGATATGACTTACAATTAAGTTGCGTCAAGCGAAAAGGGACCTTCGTTACCAAATTGTCGAAAATCGGGTTTTCGCCGTTTCTGATAGAGCTAGTTTTTCTGAATATTTTGATACCAAATATTTTATTATATACCTTCTAAATTCTACTTAAAACTCCAAATAAAAATAATGCAATGCTAACAGGATAACGCTGTAAAACGTTGAATAACGTTACATAACGTCATTGATAATTGGAATGTGCAACGTGATTAGTAAATTACCAAATTGTATAAGTTAGAAATTATTTTTTTCTAAAGATGTATCTTAAAGTTTTTTAAAAATATATATTTCTCCAAATATTAGCATTCTTATGACCGTATACATTGTAAAATAATTTTAATTTAAAGGTCGTTAAAGAAAATATCATCTAAATGTTCATGTATATTGAAATAATAAAGTAAGTAGTAAATCTTTAAGGAGTATATATTAACGACATCAACTCACCTTTTTTTCTACATAATCATGCTTTAATCACTGGAAATTGAAAGAATCCCTGACTTGTAGGAACAGATCGCTGACCATAAAACCCCCCAAAAAAGTTCCTACTCTGAAATCATCTCGCAAGGCATTCGTAACAACACGGCCATTTTCTAAGAAAAATTATTTAATGTTGACGAAATTGACCGAGAAACTACGATTGCTTGCAAGGAGGTAAAAACAAAGAATATCGACATCACTGTTCATGTAGTAAGGTCTTGAGGATTTATCCCAGTCAAGGATTATAATTAATTTTCTTTTCCGGTATAATAAGCAAACCCACCTCCACAAAAACGAACCCTTAGGCAGTTCCTACATGTATTATCTATGGTACTTCCCTGAACTAAATTTAGGGGGGTGGTTGGGGTGCAACCTTCAGGCATTGTAATTTTTTGCCTTTCAATTATTTAACATTTCTTTCAAAAACGATTTCCCTTTATTTCATTTCGATTGAAAATTATATTTAATTGGGGAAACATCTCAATTCATAATAGAATAAGCGTATTTTTACCCCCCCCCCCCCCCCTCAACGATGTTACTTGCCTGTATGACGTAAGTCCTATGGTACAATTGTCACTTAACTACATGCATATACTAGTATTGGTAAAAGAATTTAAAGTTTTTGTACATTTGTTAATGGTAAATATTGTGTGTTGTACAATGTAAAAAGAAAAAAGTTGCCTCAACTACCCTTGGGAGTCGATTTGAACAAACAAAACCCACATACCTGCTATTTCTGATAAGTTATATTGTTTTGATTTATACGATAGCCAAAACGGAAGTGTTAAACCCTGATTTCAGATAAAAACCCTGCTTTTCAAAATTCAAACACTGTCGATTTAAATAGTTGACACTTAAGTATGAAAAAACTTAGTACTTAAAGTCTTAGTTTTTTCATACTTAAAGAGGTTATAAATTGTTGATTTAATAAATCACCTTTTAATGGGAATCTATGACCCGCTGTAAAGTAAGGTAAAAATATACAATAGTTGAACTATTTTGTAAATGCAGCATTTAAATATTTCTTAGTTTTCGCATTAGCTACAAATCATAAAAATAATATGCTGCATTTAATGTTAAAGCCTTAAAATTGATTAATGAACTTTAATAATGTAATTTCACTTGTATCAAGCAATTTAATTGGCTGAATCATTCAGAGGAACATATAATATTTTGTATAACATAACTTGCCCACGTCACAATGAGTTACGTCAAAAACGTATTACTCCGCTTGACGTTACTTTTAATTAAAATATGCTATATTTGAAGCCTTTTTCCGGAGAAAAAATTTTATCATTGTATTACTGAAATTAAATTATAAGGTTCGCGGTTTATAAAGCATAAACTGACCCAAGTTATGTTATATCGTATAACATAAGTTGAAATAAGCTTCATTCCTTAAATAGCATTTTCTTTTCTAGCAGATACATAAAGGTAAAGGTTTGTATTTTCTTGTTAAATTCAGCCATTGTATTTTTAAAACAAGTTTCGTGAAAAATAACTTTTCTTCTATTTTTCGTCCAAAAATGTTTTCGGGTTGAATTAATTCAAAAACTTATGTTAAGTCATATTGCCTCTAGCAAAGATCTGAGATATTTTATATTACAAACGGGTAGAGTAAAAAAATGTGAAGATGATGAAAAGTGACCAACCCAAATTAATAGGCTATAAGCAATACAAATCTGTAATCATGTCATAATTAAAAAAAAAACCTACAAATATCCGGAAAAATCAGAGCTGGAATCAGGTGTTTATGATACGTAAACATCCCCTGTTTGTGAATCACACCCATTGTTAGTCATTTGTCAGGTAGACGGAACTTATCGATGCTAAATTCAGAATAAAAACAAAGGCCTATGTAAATATTTACTAGTATGTCAGTCATTAAATGCGATCCAATGAAAGTGTATATTAGCAATTTTTTGTCTTTACGACTCTTTAATTTTTCCATGCCCGAGACGTAAACATAGCTATTTTTTCAATGCACGAGACATAAACATAGCTATTTTTCAACGCACGAGACGTAAACATAACTGTTTTTCCATGCCCGAGACGTAAACATAGCTATTTTTTTCATGCACGAGACGACTAAACATAGCTAGGTATAAGTCTAACATAATGTCCGAGTATATGAGTGTAAAATTCCCGAATCTGAAGTGAATCAACATATAATCAATCAATCAATCAATCTAGACTGTATTCGTTTATTACCTTGATTTTAATGTACTAGTCATACTGGGCACTCCATCATAGTTTAAAGATTTAAAAAATATCTGGTTCTCAATATCCCACATGTCCCATGCTATTTGAATGAACTGTTTGTCATCCGGTGTAACGACGAAAAGTGACCCCCGTAGAATATTGACCGGGGGTCATTTTTCTACGTAGAAATTTGACCCCCTGGTCAATATTCTACATAGAAAAATGACCCCCTTTTCTGTAGAAATTATGGCCTTGGGGTCGTTTTTCTCCGTGTGCGTTGTAGAAAAATGACCCCGTAGAATAATGACCCTTTATCAATTTTTGCTGGAAAAACATTCGCTTTGGTAAAATTATTCTTGCTAGGCGAATGCATACTGGTAAGCTTATGATATGAAGTGATCATTTCTGTAAGCTTTTAAGCTTAAGGAAAGTCCATACTTTTTCTGATCTGGTATTAATTTCAAATATTTATATATATATTCTGGTTACTAGTATCACTTGTCAATTGAAATAAAATCTCTTTGGTTGGTTGAAAATTGTTGAGCAAGTATATATTTGTTTATTATAGTGTTATTGTATTTACAAAGCATTTAGTACTTTATTTATGGAAATGAACACTTGATCCATATGATCTATATGTCATTTAGTACATACACAAACACAAAATTCTTAATTACCTTTATGGACCCAAAGCTTTTTGATCTTTATTTTTAAAGAAACCCATTTGGTCTATTTTAATCAATTTTAAGGCTAAATCATCTTTTTTAAATTTTAGTGTTTTTTTTTAAGTTTGCAAAGAATAATTGAAAATAAAGATATTCCAAGAATGGGAGTGTATACGTTTTCAAAATGCTGGTTTGTTAAATTTATCTGGTAAACCATAATAAAGTATGTATTTTTGTTTACTTCAGATATAACTCTTAATAGTTTTCAAGAAAAAAATTGTATATAAATCGTTTAGATTTTGAGAATTTTGAAAAAGAAAAATATTTTGACATTTATTTTTCTGAAAGACGTAGACAGTTCCATCATATGGAATGCCATATACGACAGCCAACTGCTTACTGCCAACTGTCAGCTGCTTATTTACTGCTAACTGTCTCGCATATTTGAATAAATTTAATTTTGATATTGATATTTATTGAATTTAAAAAAAAAAAGGCGCGGATCTAGAACATTTTTTCCAAGAGGGTCACTCATGTTAAAAAAAATCCAATTCAGAAATTTCTTGACAAGAAAAAAAAAACGTAAAGTCCGTTCCTTAATGTGAAAATTTATTTCGGCCGGGAAGATCGAGGGGGTTCTCATGCGTCATACCATCATGTCTATGACATTTTTTATACCAAATTAACACGAAACCGCGTTTTCGGGGAGAGGGGGGATTTCTAAGGTCCCTTTTAGTTGATTTATTTTATACATTGAATATCTTTTAGTTGGTTTATTTCAGAGGGGTGGTCTGGAACTCTAGATCTCTCTCTAGATCTATGCATGTAAAACATATCTTATTTGTAAAAACAGAGATATTAATGTTTGATCGGCGTTTTCTTGGAGGGTCCAAGATCAGTTTTAATTCGTTTAGTTTATGCATTAACCCATGACTGTACAAATTTTAAACGCCCCCCACCCCACCCCCAAAATATTTGCATGTGAAACATTATAACACACAGAGATATACATCTTTAATTTGAGGAAATTTTTAACTATAGATTATAATGGAAAATATAAATTTATTTTCATAACATCTTTATCTGCGAAACGACACATTTTTTTAAAATTTTCTCTCTTCAAGGTTTTGTTGTCTCCGGGGATGGGGTTGGGGATGTTACTTCTTTTAAGATTAAAAGCAGACAATAGTCATAAAATTACCTATTTCAAATAAGAAAATAAAAATAAACAATGTACTTTATCAATGACATACACTGTATATTGAATATTACATAAATTAAAACATATTTGGTCATTTAGTCAATTTAATTTTACCAGAGTGACTTCGAATTCCTGGAAAAATATGCCCTGGATCTGCGCCTGTTGTTTATTTATTTATTTTTTTTTTTGAAAATTCATATAAATATATATATATATATAAAAATTTATTCAAATATGTGTGGCAGTTGGCAGTAAGCAGTTGGCTGTCGTATACATGGCATTCCATACCAACATCGCTTTGTTAATGTTTTTCAAAAGAGATTTCAAATATCATCTTGGCAAATGAATGAATACAAGAACATGCTCTATATGTAAAAACAATTTCTAAAACGAGGTAAAAAACTGACAAACGAGTTGATGAAACAAGAATACATGTATCAGAAGTCTCGTTTTAAGTCATCAATTCGTAAGTTCTATGATCGATACAATGACCTTGTCAGTAAATACAATTTATCATCAAGTCCAATACTGACTGACTTTTTTCGTACTAATTGTTAGTTCCTTATTCATACACTGAAATGACATCGGATTTTGCTGTTATTTCCCATTCGTGACAAGGGACACACGGCGGGTGTGCAGGAGATGCCCACTCCTCCATGGCACCTGATCCTATCTCTGATGTTTTGGAGGTCAGTGTTAGCTTTACTCCTGTTTTGTATTGTTTTATGGTCTTTTGATCTTGAATAGAGTTCGTTATTTCCATATGTTTCATTGATTTTCATAAGTTTTAACATGAATATTTTAACATGAATATGATGTGATTTGGTGCATAACATAATAAAATATACCACACTTCTTATGTTCAATTTTGGCTGTTGAATTTTTAGTAGTATAATGTACTCTGAGACATGTTGTATGAAATTAACTTGCAAAAATATGTCTTTTATGGGTATTTCATCCACAGGCACTTTGGGGCTTGACCTCCCCTTTTCATTTTTTCCTTTCAAAGTCTTTTCTTTTGGGTCCCCACACCTTTTTTCCTATTTTGGTAGTCTAATATGCACTACTTGCATATACTCTCTTTAAATGTATCAGTCCAAAACGATATACTTTAAAACAGCTTAAATGACAACAGAGTTACATTATCCATACCAAGTAGTGTATATTAGACTACCAAAATAGGGGAAAAGGTGTGTCTACCCCAGATTTAAAACCAAAAAAAATGAAAAGGGGATGAGTGGGGTCCAGCCCCCAAGTACCTGTGCTCTACTCGGCACATAGGCTCATTGAGCAGTAAAATATCTATCATGCCAAGACATCGGTGCCGTGGCACGTGACCTCGGATATAACTTTTCGTCCAAAGACACCCCCCCCAAATCACTTCATAGTGCTAAACGCTTTGGAAAAATGAAGTTGCTACGTAGTTTTTATCGACATAAGACAGTCGCGACCGGAACTCGAAACCATGACCTTCCGATCAAGCTGTAGCAAATTCTCATGAATGGGTGTACCGTCATTTACACGCCTGCTAATCGATCACTTGCACAACCAGCAGTTGTGTATAACAATCAAAAGAGATCGATTTCCGGTTGTGCAGTTGATGCGAATAATTCCAGTGCACAGGTGGTAAATGGACTCGATTCAGGCAATAATTGATATTTTTATTAAAATATAAGAATGTGATTCCATGAGCAATTTATTTTTCTTTAATTTTACACTCTCATAAAATGCAGTGATTGTCGATTAGCGACTATATTTGTTTTGAAGCAAGGGCTGGTAGAGCGAAAAAGCTGATTGAAA
>PRKT01000374.1:263009-273521 GCA_003671525.1 Saccostrea glomerata | reverse complement strand
CCCCCCCCCTCCTCCTCCCCATTTCCTAACTTTTCCTTTGCTGTCAGTGGAATCCAGTGGTTTTAAAATTCATTTGAAAATTTAGTAAAAATTTTGTGTAAAAATATCCTGGCTTCTTGTGATGTTGTGGAAGAAAGTCATGATATGTCATGATACACAATTCAGAAGTTACTGTAAATGTATTATATTTGGCTATGTATTCTATTTAGCACCTTTCATGGAAAGCATCATCCGCTAAATCAAGTATATCGCTAAATGTTTTGTTTTCACATATTCATATAAAGCACATTCAGAAAGCGCGAATTCAACTATTTGCTAACTTGTTTAAAAATCAATTTCCGCCAAATATTGTACACACCAAATGAAATACATTTACAGTACCTTTATTCCTGCTATTCCTACCTGGACTAATCTTCCATTATAATTAATGTTGCATCAAGGAATACTTATTAATGTTCATTATTAGGATGCTGCATTTGACCTATATTTTTTTGTGCTGCAGCAAGTCTTTATTTTCTTTGGATGCTGTATCTGACCTACAATTTATTTTGGATGCTGCAGATCAGTTCCTAAATTTTCTTTGGATGCTGTATCTAACCTACATATTCTTTGACTGCTGTAGCTGACCTATATTTTTTGGATGCTTCATTTGACTTGTATTCTCTTTAGATGGCTGTCAGGACCAATGTTTTATGTGGATGCTGTAATGTATCTACGGTAATTTAATGTTGTAGGTGACAAAACTGACAACTGTTGCATGTATATCGAAGGATAAGTATTGGGTTGCTTAGCGAGGCCCTGTTACCCATTATTTGTAATCTTTCACCCTCTTTCCCATAAGCAAAATTTTGATTGAATAAAAAAATTGAAAACCAAAATGCAAGCAAAGTGGTCTGATGCATGTGATAACAAGCAGTGTTAAGTTTGCAAGAAATTCCAATATTCTTCAGAAAACAACTACGGGGAAGAGATTTGATAGGTCCGATTTCAAATTTTAATTTATGACACCCTTGAATATTAATATTAAGGTAAACCCACTGCAAACATTTGAACAGATCAGCAAGAAATCAGTCCAGGGCGTTATCAGAAATTAAAATGAAAACTGTTTAATTTGTTGGTAAGAGTTTGCTGGACAAATCTCTTGAGTCCACTTTATGACGGGGATTCTTTGTTGTTCTGGCATACAGTGTACCTGATAAGAGATTGGCGATAGGAGACAGTAGTTATGTAAAAACCGTCATAAATCTTCCTCCGTGTTAAAGTCTGGTGGAAATTAAATGAAAGAGTCAAACACAGGTGATTGGCTTGTCTAAGCATGAATAATTATTCAATAATTACTTATGTGCCACAAGCAAAAATGGTCAAACTGTGAATTTCACATATATGTAAAATATCCTGGAATTATGAGTTTTGTGTAAATGTCCCAATCGTTAGGGAAATAAAATTAACATCAAATACAAAAACTAGTCTAAAGTTTATTGCAATATTGTTTTTTTTCATTGAAAAATCTGTAGAAGCAGAGCAATTCAAAAAATATAATAGTGGAATATCTGAATTGTCAAGATTGTAAAAAAGACCCCCCCTCCCAAAAGAAAAATGGATGAAAGTCATAAACCACCACAATACAACATGTACAAAAACAAAGTTTTAAGACATTGGAGTAAAAACTTAAAATGTTCTAGTCATTTTAATGTCAGTCATTGATTAGCTTGAAATCTTAATTAATGCCTTGTTTGAATAAGAAATGACATGCTAAAACTTGAATTTAATTTGTAAAACAATAGGACTTTTTCTCCTTAACTAAACATGCTGAAATATGCCTGTCCAACTGCACCTAATTCTTACTGGTTAACAGCCACCACGGTCTGTTCAGGAGTAGCCCAGGTTAAAAAGCTGGTAATCTTAGCTATGTACTGACCAAACATAAAATCTGGTCTAAGGAATCCCAAGACTATAATCTAAAGTTAAACAACAGGGGTACTGCCTGGATTAGCATGTATTGTAATTAGTGGGCCCGTATAAAAATTAGATTAGCAATTCCAAAAAGTTTATCTGGCACGGAGATCAGAGTTGATGACTTGGGGTGTATAAGGAATTGTAAAGAGGAAAGATCTGTAGATATAGGGCTGAATTTGTTTAACGCCCTGCAAAGAGAATACTGATTATTGATTCACGGCTTGTAGATTAGATTTATCTGAAGTTTTTTCTTCATATCACAGGAAACAAAAGGATCATGGGTTACAGGTTCAAAGCAATACCGGAGAACACCGAATACGGCTTTAAGACTTGTGTATCTAACTGCAGACATAGAGAAGCTCCATAATACCTGTTTGGATATATATGCACATTTTATTGCTGTTATTTGTCTGTGCAAGTATTACTCTCTTGTGGATTTTTGTGTAACTGGTCTCAACAACTTGTATTCATGTCTGGAAGTTTAAAGACTGGTTTTGAAGATATATCTTTTCAATTCATTGTCTTTTCAACTTTTTTGTGGTGATATGAAGTGTTTTTGAAATTTTCTTGATAATTAATGGTGTACAGTTTAAAATTGAATTTTGATTAAATTCAACTTAATGCCAAGGACTAAATTGTGATTCCAGATGTGATTATTCCTGGACTGAAATTTGATATATTATTTGACATTCACACCACACTGATAAAGAGAACTGAGGTGGTTTTCCATTATATTCCACATTTCACAGACTTCATTTCTATACCCCCAACAACAAGACTCTTCAATTATCAGATCAATAAAGTGTTAATATACAGTTTATATTACAACTGGGAACTTTAAAAGGCATCAGCAAATTTTTAATAAACACCATCAAATTGAACATTAAAGACCCATCATGGCTGAGCTAATGGATTACTTAATATCTCAGGTGAAAGGGGCCGGGCAACAAAAATTTGAAATCACGGTGTCACCAAACAGGCAGCGGGGCGGTAAGGTAAGGAAATCGACAGGTAAACGGTTAATCTGGCCGTCAACAGGTAGTGCTGGAACTGTCAATATACACCGAGCAGGGAGTTATCGGCAATACAGCTGTTATCAACTAAAGCTAAAATTGGCGTATTGGAAAATTAATTGGCTTGTGCAATGCCTAAGGAGTGTTAATTACAGAAAAAGAAAGTGTTTGTTAATTTGTTTTTTTTTGTATGCGTTTCTTGGATTAAGTTGGTTTTTGATAGCATTTGTCTTCTTCCTCTTCTTGGCATTGAACGATGCTGAATGTGATTAAATTATTGAAAGGAAATTCATTTGATTAAAAAAAATTGAGTGCTCTGAGTCATTTTAAGGATAACAATGCCAGTTTTCACCATTAAGGATCTTGTTGAGGCAACACAAGTTCAGGTAATAATGTTATTCTTTAACATGTTTAAATTCTAGAATTTTTTCCCCCTAACCAAGATGTGAGATCTGCATGCATTGAAATTCTAAGTAATACTATATTTTACTTTCTGGTCCATATTCATTGCCTGTTTTGCGGACTAATTGGGTTTTTAACTTGTACACTAAAGCTCAAGAAGTTAGAACAATGGTAAAGCCATCTGCTTATTTAAATTCCAGCAGTTAAGGAACTATATATGCCATTATTTAGTGTAAACTATACACCCAGCCTTGTCAAATTAATTGTTTATGAAGTCTGCTATCTCATTGTACATCTGTTTAAGTATTTAACTGTCTTTGAATTTGATTCAAATGCAGTCCCATCAAGTCTGTTCCTATCATGCTTAATAAAAAAAAAACTCATAAATGTTATAGAGGAAAGCTAGAGGCATTTATAATTTAACAACTAATAATGTGCATGCTCATGCTGTTGTATAGATATTGGAGGTCCATTCCTCTGTCAGAATGACTTACATTTATAGCAATGTAATTCTCGTTTCTAGAATATTTGTGTTGCTTGAATTAAAGCACAGTTCATCAAAAGTTGGAACATTTTTGCATTCATATATACATATTAAGTATAATGTAATAGCTGATTTAATATGAAACCTCTAATTATGACCACATACAGTGGTTCAGAGTATAAGAAATACAGAAATATTGGAACAGAAGAACTTTTCGGGAAAAAGGGGGAATGGGGAGAGAAAGGGCCTGTGCATTGATTATTTCACACACCTGAGTAATTTAAAATTTAGTCTATTAAAATTTTTCTTTGAAATGTTCAAAGAATAAAGTCAAAAAATTAACCACCACATAAACATGATGAACTGCATTGCATCTTGACAAATTCTGCCATGATTGCAAAAAATATTTGGTGTGACACTAATTCACAAATTTATGGTATTATTATGGTACATTCAAGACATGTGGCACGCTTATGCATAATGTATGTTAAACTATCGTGAATAGGAAAATCTGCTACGAAACATTTAGTATTAGTGTGCTCAGCTTTTAGAACATTGCTTGTTTTATTTTACTCTATGTAAATAATTGAATGTAACTACTCTGCAATCCTGATTATTTTTTTTAACAGACAAAATTCTTCTTCTACATGCAGCCATGACTTTTCTCTTCTTGTCCCTATAGTGACTTCTGAGTGTGTGTAACTTACACAATCCCTCCTTGATATTTAGCCACCCTTTATCACCTGTTGTTATCCACAGAAATATAAATCTGACTCCAACAATAGGGACACAGGCAGCATTAGGGGCCGGTGAAGTCTCTGGGCCGTTGTGGGGTGTTGATAGAGTGCTGCACTCTGACATAGATCAGATAAGGCAGGACTGTGCAGTTCTGTTTACAAAGTGAAGGCTGGCTGTTTGTTCAGTGTAATTTATATCTAAGCTACAGGTCCTGTAATTGATTTTAGGTATTGGTAGTTGTCAATTGTCAAGTTGTTAATACATTAATGTGTTAGAATAAGGTGGTATACAAAAAAGGTAGTTTTTTTGTGGATTAATAAAAATAATCAAGTTTCCTTGAAGGAGGAAGGTTAGGTCAATATGTGTTTAGTGTAGGACAGGGTCAGGCTATGTTATACATTGATTTAGCCCTGGAGATTCTAACTTAAAAAAGAAACAGTTTTACACTGTAAACTCTATGAATAATTTAAAGCCTCCCTGACCCCCTATCCCTTTGCTTTAATTGCCAATTATTCTCCTTAAAGAGAAAGACTACACTGTTAGCTGCAAGTACGTAACGGTACCACTTCTTGCAGTGTTATGTACAAGTAATCTAGGCCCTCTCAGCTAAAGGCCATTCTGAATGCATTTAATAAATCTTAATATGCTTTTCTTTTTCTAATTCTCTGTGTGTACATATCTTTAATTAATTCCATAAACCTCTATGTTTAAAAAGAAGATCAAAGCCACAGTGTTTTGAATAGTATTTCTTACTCTGCCCTTCAAATACCTACAATGCATGCACTGTAGAAGTAGGTGTCTGACAATTTTTAAAGAACAGAGGAGACTTAAGTGACGTTTTTACTCTTACTACTGGCTGTAGAGTACTTGATATTCTAATATGTGGGGCATCAATAGAGAAAGTAATTGTGTGATTTCAATGATTCCCAGTTCAAGGCAGTTTGTTTGCCTATTCCTCTGCTAAAGACATGAAATTCGTATTACATGTTCATTTTGGAGACTTGCGTCAATATTCCTGGAACTGTTAGGAACATTGAAAGTTTTCATCATCATGGTAAAGTGCATTATTTATTCATTACTGTTTTAATGTCCCATACAGTGTATTTATTTTTTTTATTATTGGTAATGTGAGGTTACTTGGGTTAAATTAGTCTATTTTTCATTTTTGTAAGCATGCATGTAGAAATGTTTAAGAAAAAGATGGAGACTGATTTAGATCTAAAGGTTCAGAAATCATGGTTTAATGCTGGTACACTATGATTTGATGTCTTGACAGATTTGGTTTGGTTTGATTTTCCTTTGAAATCCTTCTAGCTGTAAAAAAGATTAAATTTTGATCCTATTATGCAGGACAGTGCACACAGACTTTAGACACTTTACAACTTACATGTCTATGAACATTTCCATTTCATTAATAGTTTAGAAAGAATTCACCTGAAGGGATATATTCAATCTATAACATGTCATTGGATTTTCACTTCTTTAAGAGTGCTGCCATTTCATTTCCCATTTTTAATGTGTGACAGGCAATCATTTACTTATAGGAATAGTGAAATTCAAACCTTTTAATAACAATATTGCTAAATCCCTTTAAACAGGGATAAAGACCCTCTTTTATCATAATGGTCTGGACATGAATATTTTACACATGATTGGAAAAACGGATTCTCTATAGTTCACCATAATCCCCATCAGAATTTGTTAGGTATGGGTATTACAGCAAGAACCATATACGGTATATATATATCAATAAACACCCACAATCCTTTTTTTTTTCAATAGTCAACGACGTGCAAAAACTTGTTGAGTTAAAATCACTCGACATGCCTTTAGTGTCAGTAGATTTTTGAACTAAGAAGTTAAATTGACCTAATTGTTTACGTACTATACACCCGGATTGTTTGATGCTTTGTGTTTACCAATGACGGAGCTTTAGGGATCACACCTTTATCTGTTTTCTCGGATGATGTTTGATGTTGACATGTGGCAAACATTTGTGCTGGGGATTTTATAAATTATTTGTTTGTGTTGATGATCTATACAGAATTCATTGAAATGGAGACATCTGGATAATATTTGGGATTTTTTATCTTGTGAAGAATGTATTGGCTTACACACTCCTGAAATAGTTCTTTGAATCTTCTTTTTTTCTGAATACAGTATGATTAAGGTATGATCTTCCTAACACTTACAATGTCTTAAAGTTTCTGATTTTTTGTGTCCGAATAATTCTAACACTATAGAATGGGGCTTGAATCCACCAGATGTATTGGCTTGAAGGGTCAACTCAATGATATTATCTTCTGTTCAAGTGGACAAGTCAACAGAAAATCAAAACTTGTGAGATAAAACTTCTTTAGTTTGTTGAATGCATTGAGATAGGATAGAGACACTTTGTATTTCACAGAGCAGTCTTACAGTATAATGTATTCACATGTAAATACATGTATGAAATCTGAATATCTAGAGAGAAATCAATTTGATTTATTGTACTGGTATTTGGATTCTTATATTTTGGAGAAACAGGAATTTCAGCTTCATCCTTTGGGTGCTATATAATAATTATATTGCCATGAGTAATTTGTACAAAGTTCTTCACATGATTGATAATATCGTGTTTAAAGTAGAAAATTCTGTAGTAAGTACATGTATTACTATTACTTAGTACATGTAGAGTGCATTTCAATCAATTAAATGAGGACTACAATGTGTACAATTCATTTGAAATTTTACATTGTATTTGAAAACTTAGAAAAAAATATCTAACTGTTTTTGAATTTTTTTCCTTCAGACATTTTCTCCACACATTATGGGAGGGAAGAGCCCTACGAAGCGCCCTCTATACAGGAATCAGGAGGAGACAAACACTACAGCGTACCACGAATACCCCACAAAACCCTTCATCAATGACGATTATCGCTTTGATCCTTCCAAACCCGTCAAACCATTCCCAGAAAACAACAGAACAGGTAGAAATTATGAAGTTGTATGGAATAGTTTCTGTTACATTTATCATGTTTATGTGCTGTGTATTCTTCAGAAACTTTTTTTATATGTGCTTAGACAGCTTGAAAATAATTAATATGTAAACATGTTGTTGTTCTGTATAATGATCTTATAGTGAAGATATTCTGAGGTTGTATGTTGGTTAATTAATGTTTAATTTTTCTTGTAACAGCTGTGATATCAGCACTAAAGAATCTCCAAGAAAAGATTCGTAAATTGGAGGTGGAGCGAGGGACGGCTGAGAACAATCTGAAATCTCTGGCGGCGGAGACAACAAAATACAAAAACATCTTACAGAAGGAACCACAGAATACGCCGGGCCAGTCAACCGTGTCCAAAAATACTCAAGGTACCACCTGCATGCATGATTGAAAGTTACTATGTTTACTTTAGGATTTCTGAATCAGACTTTGTACAAGTCAAAAATGCTTTCATTGGTAACTCTAACTTTCATGAAATAATTTTAGCCGAAGTTCTTGAACATGATTAAGTAGTTTCTATACAGGACTTGATTAGGCTCCAGTATAAAAAATTATTTTTTTTAGTTCAATGAATAAATTGAACTCTGATTTTGACTTAGATTTTATAGTACCTGTAAAGGCTTTAATATTAAATAAAGCTAGCTTGCTTGTAAATATGAATAACTGTGTCTGGTACAGAGTCAAATTTGATTGTATCAAACAAGTCACTTTGACTGGATTAAGATTCTCTTGAAGAATCCATTTTCCAGGCCATACTTCAGGTTTAGTAACCTACTAACTGGGCTAATGTACTTGAATTCACAAATGTCTATGAAAACTAAGAATAAAACATTAATTTTCTGATTTGTACAGAACTTGAGACCCAGTTAACGGCCGCTGAGACGCGGAGTCAACTCCTGGAGAAACAACTGGACTACATGAGGAGGATGGTACAGACGGCCGAGAACGATCGCCAGGAGGCGGTGATTAAGGCCGCAGTGACCGACCGCGTGGACAAGGTCATACAGCCCTCCCCCCAGCCCGGCCCCTCCTCAGAATATCTCAGGCAGCGGGAAAAACTGATGGAGCTCGAGAGGGAGCATCTCAGACTCACAGCATCTCAAACTCTCTCAGAGGTAAGGTCTATGGAAATTGTAAACTCTTTTAGAGATAAGATTGAGAGAGCAAAATATCTCAAACACTTCCCTGAGTAAGAATCTGATCTTGTCATGATCTTGTCTTCTTCATTTAAAAATTAAATAAATGTCTCAAATGTTGTTAACTAACAAGTTGGAATTAAAATCTGAGAGGAAGATGTAGGATTAACAATAGACATTTTGAAGAAACATGAAAAATAGAACTATTAATGAGCATTTGTATAAACATGGTTACTGTTTTTTCACCTATTGTCGTCATAAAGTTACAAAGTTTCTGGTGCAAAGATTTGATTTCAATTAGCAAAGTTCAATGTGATTTAATATGAAGCCATTTTTATTTTATTTCACAAATTGCAATGAGCACATTGCATGCCATAACATGCATGCATGCCATTTTTTTTATTATTGCTAATTTCCCTTTAAATTGTTCATTCACCAAAGGATAGAATAAACTTCCAAATAATAAATTTTACTCTAATAAAAATGATATAAAACTTTATTGGAAAGTTTATGAGCAGCACCAAACTATTTGAAATACAGAGAAGGCATTGATATTCCAAGCCAAATAAAATCAATGGGTTATTTTATTTTTTATGGGCGTTATAAAACATTCATAATAGGGCTTGCCCTAGAGAGTCATTTTAAATTTCATAATTTGTCTGACAAGAAAATAAATGAATATCTCCCTGCAAGAATGAAAGCCCACTTCCAGCTTTTCAATGTGATAGGAAGCCATTATTCTTCTGAGTGAATGGGATGGCTTTGTCTGTTGTAATGGAATTGGAGAATCCTGCCTCATCATGTATGCATTGTAAATAAACCAGTACAGAACAGTATAATTTTCTCAGTCAGGGAGTGATTTAGCAGTAATTCTGAATGAAGGAAAACTTATGTTATTGAAAATTAATAGAAAATGTACATTTAAACAGTGCTTAAATGGTTTGCTGGGTACACATTTTAAGTAGAATAAAGTTATTATTAATCAATATTTTTTAATTTGAAGAAGGAAAATTGAACAATATAAATCTAGGATAGTAGATGGACTTTTTAGGGCATGCAAACTTTGACATGTTTAACTGGCACATAAGAACTGAAAATCTTTGTTCCACATGTGTCATATCCCTCAAGTGTTGAAGTGCACACTAATTAGCTATTGTTTGATACATTGCAAGAAGTTTAAAAGTTCTTAAATTTATTTTTAAAAAGGAAAAACAAATAATTCAGTCTTAAAAAAGAAAGGGCCACACATGTGTTATACAGAATCTCGATGATTGAGCAGAAAATTTCCTTTTTTTCATTTAAATGTCAAAGGTCCTCCTCTGTCAACGCTAATTATCGTGGAAGTATTTTAAAAAACGAATTTTGAGTAATTTTATGTTTAGTTTACTCTCACTGGCATACTTGGAGTTTAAATAGCTGTGAAGTTTGTGTCTAATCATTACCTTTAAATCCCGCCTGGTTCGGTCTTTGAGTTTTGATACAATACCCGTTTTACACAGCTGTTCTGCATACCATTTCCTATCAAGCATGTGTGACTTTACACAATTGAGTTTATCAGGCTTATCTGGGTAAACAAAAGTGATATTACGGTTATTTCTTGAGTTACCCAAAGTAGCTACGTACATGTACATGTAGTACAAACTGGTCAGGATATTCAGCTTGGTTGTCTAATTCAATATGAATATGTTCATGTCTGGATGCATGCATTGAAAATTAAGCCACTTATTTTTTATGAACTAAGGAATATAAAAAAAAAGGAAGTTTAAGCAATACAGTTAATTGTAGATTTGGTAATG
>PRKT01000374.1:251488-262921 GCA_003671525.1 Saccostrea glomerata | reverse complement strand
CCCCCCCTCCCCCAAAGAAAAAAAAAGACAAAAAAAAAAAACAAAAAGAAGGAACAACTAAATGTTGAATTAAATGCATATGTCTACAATTTATACATTAATAACTTCACACATATTAAAGTATTGGATTCCAAAATTAACCGAAACCTTTCATCTGCTCTTTTGTTTCACATTAATCATGTCAACTGTTATCAATTGAAGTCAATTTCTTTTTATGATTTTTTCAGAACAAAATCCGAGAATTGGAGGAGAAACTGCAGGAAGAGAAACATCGGAGAAGATTAATGGAAGACAAAACTGTAGAAGTAAGTATACGTATATATGTCTGAGAGAGAAAAAAGACAGGTTATTTAATTTTCAGGGAAGAGGAATATTCACTTCTTTCTTCTGAAATTACTTGTATGTAAGCCACCTTTCACCATCTTCTCTAGCAAGGGGTTCTGATTCGAAATCTACTCTACAGTTGTAGAGTAGATTTTGGATCGGAAATCCTTGGCTAGAAAAGATGCTTTTCACAAGTCCTTGATATCTTTGATCTTGACAGCTTCTAGGTAAATTAAAGACAAGTGCCAAGTTTTGTATGGCACCCTATATATAAACAGTACAACTCGGTTTTAACAAAATCACTTGGACCTGTGAAATTACTTCGCTATATATATCCATAATTTTTTATATTCTTATAAGGAATTTGTAAAATTTTTATAGTTGGGGATAAAAAAAACACTTTCTTATAACCGTGAATTCACAATATCCATGTTCCTACTAAATGAGTTATACTGTATTTCCATGATAAATCAGTTGGAAAGAATTATGATCCACAATTGCTGACTTTTTTCTTTTGTACACCACAGCAAGAATCCATGGCAGAGTCAGCTCGAATATTACGGAATGCAGAGAGCATAGACAGATTAACACAGAAAGCCAAGAAAACGAAAAAACGGCGGAAAGCCTCAGCTAACAAGAAACAGAAGCCGGCCCCGCCCACAGATCACAGCAAACATTACAGGCTCAATCTTGCCGATATCCCATTTGTAGCAGGAAAAGTAAGTCACAGTAGAAACTTCATGTCAGGTAAATTTTTTTTTGCAAAATGTGTGGAAAGTATAAATAATTCAGAATTTTTCTAAGTCAGTGGACAAACAGTTTTAATTTTATAAATGTCAAAATCACCCTGCATTGCATTTTACAATTTTAATGTTTATGCTCATTAGCAAACTCTTGAGCAAAATGACATGTTAATCATAGAAAATCAGAATTGGGAATAAAACTGAAATATTTTTTACAGTCCCTGACAGCTAGTTATTCAGTGTACAGTGTATGATGTCCATATAATCTTGTATCTGTTTACAGTCCTGTCTATATGATCTTGTATCTGTTTACAGTCCCTGACAGCTAGTCACTCGGTGGGGGCCAATGTACAGTGTGTCCTGTCTATATAATCTTGTATCTGTTTACAGTCCTGTCTATATAATCTTGTATCTGTTTACAGTCCTGTCTATATAATCTTGTATCTGTTTACAGTCCCTGACAGCTAGTCACTCGGTGGGGGCCAATGTACAGCGGGTGCTCTCTCTGATGAAGTCCCACAACATGGCGCTGTGTAACGGTATGGACCACCACTCTAGATCCTCCAGTCCGTCCTCTGGATCCTCCTCCTCGGGGAGTATCGACACAGACCTGGCCGAGCTCCTACTACAGCTACAGGACGAGTTTGGCCAGATGAGCTGGTACGTTAGTGTGGATTTTAAATTGGAAGTCATGCAGCATATTATATTTTAGAATTACACTATATCACATAATAATGATAATGTAAATCGATGTATTATTTTATGCCTAAAAGAATTATATCAGGAGAATTATGCTCTTCTCTCTGCCTTAAAATGATACATTTATGTCATTTAAAAGAAATTAAAAGAAAGTTTGTGTTAGAATATCTGTATCAAAGAATTATTCCTGTGTCTGCTGTGCATGTTAAAGCTTTAGCTGAGACAGATTTTTGAGGTCTTCCTTTGTGTTACAGTGAGCACCAGGAGCTGTCCCACGAGATCAGTGAGGCCACAGACCCCCAGATCAGAGAGGACCTGGAGAGAGAGCTCGACGCCCTGGTGACGCGAATGGAGAGCAAAAGTCAGCAAATCTCCAAAATACGGCGACATCAAAATAAAGTAAGCACAGTGTTAGGAATAACAGAAACCTGACGAGAGAGAAACTAAGAACTAACAAATTTCTTCCAATTTTCTCCAGAATCTCAAAAAAAAAATAAAATTAAAATTTTCTGACTTCTTGTTTTTGAATACACTTCACTTAAAAAAACCTGTCTTACTAATCATGCTAATGTTTGTTTTTTTTTTTTTCTGGTCATTTTTTGTTGTTGCATAAATTGTGCCCAAAATTTTCCAGCCTCAACAATTTGCATTCAAAGATAGACAACTCTATCAAGCATATTTCTGTTCTTTACTTAGATAGATCAAAAGAAGAAGAAGAAGAAGACAGTGGACCCGTCTAAACGACGGTCAGCCTCGGCAAACGCATACAGTCACCAGAATGGGGAAGTGGAAGTAACCACTACGATAAAAACTCGGGGCCGGTCAGCCGGCGTCGTTCACGTACAACCTACTAATGCCAGGGAGGTGTCATTAAATGTGTTAAAAGACATGAAAAAATTACAGACCACATTACGAAAAGATGATTTAGCCTGGGAGTAGCCAGATTTGATATTACAGATTTTATCTTTGTTTTTTCCATTTGAGACTGTGATACTGCATGGCCTGTGCTCTCTTTTTTTTGGGGGGGGAGGGGGGGGGGAGGGATTCCCATTAATTCGTTCGCTCATATCGTTCCCGAGTGTTAATTGTTGTAATCATGGATCACCTGTCTGTTGCTAACGACTGTCAGCTGTTTTGGAGTGGATGATAACAAATACCTTTTACTGCCAAACACATCTTATTTGTATGTGCAAAATTTTTTTCTATAATATTTAAGTTTTCTTAAATTTAGAATCCTGCAATACGAGCTTTTAAAAATCTTTTAATGACCAATTGCAAATCTTGCAAAATTGGAACAAATATTGCAAAATGTTTTGTTATAATTTTCAGAGAATTACAACAAATTACAATTTCTTTTTCATATGTGTTTTATTGTTTCATGTACATTTTTTGATTCAGAAGTCCACTGATGAAAGACAGCAGCATTTATATTATATCAAATATTTATCAGAGTTTTATGGACGTGTGGATAACACTCAATTTCCAGAATCATGAGTAAATCCTGAATGCTTTCAGACTTTTAAATGCATTTTTTTTCTCGAGTTTTATAGGCAGGAAAAAAGTAACACTGCTGTAATGTCATTAAAATAAAAAGAAACAGCTAATCTGAGCTATTTAAAATTTCACATCATTTTTGCAAATTCTAGTGAAACTTTCATAATTAAATTCCTTTCTTTTGAAGACTGTAAAAGAAAAATGATATTTTAAAATATTCCTCTGACCTAGCTGTCATACCTGAATATAATTTAGCTTTTTACATGGTATTAGATTTCTTATTCATTTTTTTAAAACTCAGTTGTAAATTATTATTTGTACATAAATTATACATTTATATACATTTAAAATAAAATTTTACCTCAATAAAAGGTTTGAAATTGTGTTATTTATTGACTCTTTTCTGGATAAAGTTCCACGTAAAGCAGAAAAAAAGATGAAAAATTTTTAAGTTATTTATTTAATGCTATTAATTTCAATAAATTGATTGTCCTGAAAAATGTTTTGCATACATTGAGATTATCATTTACTGTGACATGAATCTTTAAAGTGTTTTGTCCCTCTGATAAGAGAGATAACTTTCCAAAGGAAATTATTCCTAGCAATTGTTCTTTCAGAGTTAAGTAGCATGGACCATCCAGGCAATTCAATCCTATCTGAATTGTGTTGCAAATTTGATTTTAATTTTTGTTGCCAATAATTTCAATAGTTTCTGATACCGGTAATAGTTTTCCTGATTTTTTTTGTTACTGTGAGAAAGTGTGTCTACTCATTTTACTAATTTTTGATTTTCTTGGCGCTTCAGTCATGGTTTCAGTGTTTGGGAGGGTTATGTACAACCTATAGTAAAAGTTCATTATTTCTTTGGAAATCGTTTTTGCTCCAGGGGACTATATAATAAAATTTTATGGACTCTTTTGGTGTTGAAAATGGTTTGTTATTCACCAGAAAAATTCAAATATTGATTGAATATTTTCTGTTGAATAACAAACCTTGTTATATCCTTTTAGATATAGCTTTCTATATACCGGTATTTATTACTAATAAATAGTACAACAAAAGAAATGTTTATAACATCGGTCTAACAATTTCACTATTGGACGGCCTGCAGGTCCAACATAAGAATTGTTAGACCGCAATGTCACTGCTAAGTCACAAGTAATTAGTATGTTTTGTGGTAAATAATTTTTGTGATATAATAAAAATAGAATTTTGTTTTTTCTCTGCTATTTTTATATAAGCCATAATTACCCATATGAAGTAATGCATGGATAATATAGTGTGTATTGATTAAATCTTAAGTGAGCACTGAAGGGTATAAAGAAACCGTTATAGACTGGGATTCAGGCAACATAATTATGATTTGTTGGACCTGAAGGTGAAAATGTTGCTCTTGGCCTGCGGCCTCGGCCAACATTTTCACCTCCAGGTTCAGTTGCCCTCATACCCTGTCAATAACTGTATAATAATTACAGATAAAAGTTTAACTTATACAGATGAATGTGTAAATTTTAAAGATGAAATTTACAGATTTAAGTTTTGTGTAAAATTTTGAGAAGTTAAAAATACTGAGAAAAACGTACTGGATTAAAAATAAATTTTTTTACAGGTGCTACGAATTACGCCCCCTTATAAGCAGACCTAATTTTGTATTGATATGAAGCAGAATTTGCGCAAAATCTAATGCATGAAAAGAAAAAAAAACACTTGCTGTGGCCTTCAACTCGACATTTAGATCGACGAGAAACAAAGATCATAATTTCTTTTCCTATGTCGATACGATATGTTCTGGTCGATACGATATGTTCTGGTGAGCTTCAGATAAAAGATACCACAGAGTCTGAAACATTTTTTTTTTTCATATTTGAATATTTTACTTTTAAGAAGACGTTAATGGCAATCTAGCAACCAAACTCTATGATAAACTTGATGACTTTAACTTTTCTATCGTAAACTTCCCTCACTTATGCAGCAATATACTAGTACCTTCATCACCTGCATACGGATCGAGTTTATGTATCTCAGTTGATCCGATACTACATAAGAGCATGTTTTACGTATGAACAATGTCTAAAATGAGGTAAATTATTCACAAATTGATGAAAAAAGAATATCAGCAGTTTCGTTTAAAGTCATCATTTCGTGAGTTCTAGTGTCGATTTAATGACCTTGTCAGCAAATACAATTCATCATTAAGTCAAACGCTGACTGACGCTTTTTATACTCATTGTTTGTTCATTATTTATACACTGAATTGACGAAATATTTTTCCGTTATTTCCCGATCATGACAAGGAGCACACGGCAGGTGTGACCGGTCGGCAGGGGATGCTCACTCCTCCATGGCACCTGATCCCACCTGTTATGTTTTAGAGGTCTGTGTTTGCTCTGCGCCTATTTTGTACAGTGTGTTGTTTTTGGACTTTTTGTCTTGAAACTGTTCATTATATCCATATGCTTCATAGAATATATACTGTGTATATAAACTTGTATACAGGAATTAGGATATACCGGTATTTATTACTAATAAATAGTACAACAAAAGAAATGTTTATAACATCGGTCTAACAATTTCACTTTTGGACGGCCTGCAGGTCCAACATAAGAATTGTTAGACCGCAATGTCACTGCTAAGTCACAAGTAATTAGTATGTTTTGTGGTAAATAATTTTTGTGATATAATAAAAATAGAATTTTGTTTTTTCTCTGCTATTTTTATATAAGCCATAATTACCCATATGAAGTAATGCATGGATAATATAGTGTGTATTGATTAAATCTTAAGTGAGCACTGAAGGGTATAAAGAAACCGTTATAGACTGGGATTCAGGCAACATAATTATGATTTGTTGGACCTGAAGGTGAAAATGTTGCTCTTGGCCTGCGGCCTCGGCCAACATTTTCACCTCCAGGTTCAGTTGCCCTCATACCCTGTCAATAACTGTATAATAATTACAGATAAAAGTTTAACTTATACAGATGAATGTGTAAATTTTAAAGATGAAATTTACAGATTTAAGTTTTGTGTAAAATTTTGAGAAGTTAAAAATACTGAGAAAAACGTACTGGATTAAAAATAAATTTTTTTACAGGTGCTACGAATTACGCCCCCTTATAAGCAGACCTAATTTTGTATTGATATGAAGCAGAATTTGCGCAAAATCTAATGCATGAAAAGAAAAAAAAACACTTGCTGTGGCCTTCAACTCGACATTTAGATCGACGAGAAACAAAGATCATAATTTCTTTTCCTATGTCGATACGATATGTTCTGGTCGATACGATATGTTCTGGTGAGCTTCAGATAAAAGATACCACAGAGTCTGAAACATTTTTTTTTTTCATATTTGAATATTTTACTTTTAAGAAGACGTTAATGGCAATCTAGCAACCAAACTCTATGATAAACTTGATGACTTTAACTTTTCTATCGTAAACTTCCCTCACTTATGCAGCAATATACTAGTACCTTCATCACCTGCATACGGATCGAGTTTATGTATCTCAGTTGATCCGATACTACATAAGAGCATGTTTTACGTATGAACAATGTCTAAAATGAGGTAAATTATTCACAAATTGATGAAAAAAGAATATCAGCAGTTTCGTTTAAAGTCATCATTTCGTGAGTTCTAGTGTCGATTTAATGACCTTGTCAGCAAATACAATTCATCATTAAGTCAAACGCTGACTGACGCTTTTTATACTCATTGTTTGTTCATTATTTATACACTGAATTGACGAAATATTTTCCCGTTATTTCCCGATCATGACAAGGAGCACACGGCAGGTGTGACCGGTCGGCAGGGGATGCTCACTCCTCCATGGCACCTGATCCCACCTGTTATGTTTTAGAGGTCTGTGTTTGCTCTGCGCCTATTTTGTACAGTGTGTTGTTTTTGGACTTTTTGTCTTGAAACTGTTCATTATATCCATATGCTTCATAGAATATATACTGTGTATATAAACTTGTACAGGAATTAGGATAAGTTAATAATAAAGATAAAGTTGTTGACTTTGTCAGACAGAGAACTACAAATTATTGAATATTTTGTTGATTCAAAAGTTAGCTGATAAAAAACAGCAGCACATATATTTATCATGCATTTATCAATTAATAATCCTTGTATCAATGTGTTTAACATATGCATAACAATTTATGACTAAATCTCTGGAGTACATGTTGAAAGGCTCTCATCATGTGCAAAAAGAAAGTTAAAATATTTGCATAAAGTTTGAAATCATTTGTAAATTTCTTACCAATAGAAAACTTTTTATTGTTGAAGACTATAAATGTATTATTATTCATTGGACTCAATTTATTGCTCTTAATTAATGAGCAGTCATACACAGACATATTTTAGCTTTTTAAATTATTTTTACGTGGTATTAGATTTCTAATCTTATTTATTAAAAAAAAAAATCAGTTGTACATTAATTAATTATTATCTGTACATAAATTATATATCTATATATTCTGGGTAGACATAAGATAGAATCACTACATTACATACTTTGGTTTTTCTAAAACAGGAAGTAAAATGATCACATGATCTTTACTGTAGTAAAAGTATAAAACCATTGACTGCTGTAATTAAGTTGATTCACTTCTTACTGTGATGAGCCAGTTGCGAAGATATATAATAAAATATGGCGGGGTTCTGGAATATTTCAATTCTCACTTGTTTGATTTTTGCCGAAATAACAATTTCATATGGCTCACCTATACAACCAAAGAGAAAGAAGCGATCCGTAGAACAATTCTTTGTAGATAAACATGTTACAGGACTGCTGGCGAACAAAGAAATTGGATACAATTCTCTACTTGATCTCCTCCCACAGGCCGTACACAATGACTACAAACGAAAACTCCACACTTTTTTACTTGTGCGTGCCGAAAATGAACAAGTTTTGCGTGAAAGGAAGGTGCAACTCATAAACAGGATTAATCAAGTTGTTTTGGGAATGCTAAATAACAATAATAAAAATTGTGTTCCTCAAGAACCTCTGAAGCAGGAAACAATACGAAAGACATGTCCAAATGGTGCTAAACCAATAGTTCCAATTACACATTATTATACGTGTAAACTTGATATGGATAAGCTGATGATTGGAAATATGAAACCAGTTCTAGTAACCTTCAAATTCCATGTGCCTAACCAAAATGCATGGTGCACTTATTCAGAGAACGGACATGTAATACTTGGTGTAGCACGATTTAAAAATGAAGGAGATAGATTAGATTCCGTGTATCACATTAATCATTTATCTTCTTCAAAAAACTATGCCCCTATGCATAATTGTATATAGAAATGTTATTCTTACCAGAGTTGAACATCTTTTAACAAATTGTATCGTTTTCTAAATGTATTTTCCATTGCGTTGAATCTTCGTCTATTTACTGTATTTGAATCGATACTATTGCAGATATATTCAATTGATTTTGCTTATAAGTTCCTTGTATCGACCATAAAACTTACGAAATGAGACTTTAAAATAGATTGCTGATATTCTTGTTTCATCAAATTGTTTGTCAATAATTTAAAAAACAAGATGTGTTTGTGAAACACTATGCGCCCGGCGGCAACAAAGTTCAAAAAATCTATTTTTAGCATATTGATCACAGTCAAGGTAATAAGGTCATTGATCATGGTGTCATTCGAAAGAACTTAATCAGTGGAGTATGCATACTAAATATGAAGTCCCTATCTCCTATGGTTCAAAAGTTATGGCAAAAAGTGTAAAGAGCTATTTTTAGCATATAGGTCACAGTCAAGGTCACAAGATCATTGACCTTGCCGTCGTTTGAAAGGACTTTATCGGTGGAGTATGCATACCAAATATGAAGTCCCTATCTCCTATGGTTCAAAAGTTATGGCAAAAAGTGTAAAGAGCTATTTTTAGCATATAGGTCACAGTCAAGGTCACAAGATCATTGACCTTGCCGTCGTTTGAAAGGACTTTATCGGTGGAGTATGCATACCAAATATGAAGTCCCTATCTCCTATGGTTCAAAAGTTATGACAAACAGTGGAAAAAGCTATTTTTAGCATATAGGTCACAGTCAAGGTCACAAGGTCATTGACCATGGTGTCATTTGAAAGAACTTAATCGGTGGAGTATGCATACCAAATATGAAGTCCCTATCTCCTATGGTTCAAAAGTTATGGCAAAAAGTGTAAAAAGCTATTTTTAGCATATAGTTTACAGTCAAGGTCACAAGATCATTGACCTTGATGTCATTTGAAAGGACTCTATTAGTGGAGTATGCATACCAAATATGAAGTCCCTATCTCCTATGGTTCAAAAGTTATGACAAACAGTGGAAAAAGCTATTTTTAGCATATAGGTCACAGTCAAGGTCACAAGGTCATTGACCTTGATGTCATTTGAAAGGACTTTATTAGTGGAGTATGCATACCAAATATGAAGTCTCTATCTTTTATTGTTCAAAAGTTATGGCCAAGGTTAAAGTTGACAACAGACAGACAGACAAACAGACAAACAGATAAACAGACAAACAGACAAACAGACAGGACAAAAACAATATACGCCCGGGATCTATCGATCCGGGCGCATAAAAATCAAGAAAGGTTATTCTTAGTAATGAATGTGTATATTATTCTTTAATGTAAATATAAAGTTGCGAAATTCTGACTCAGAAAGCAGTGCTTCACTAGTTTTTTTCCATATGAATATAATAGGTATGTCAATGAATATATTTTTATATACATATCACAGTTATAGTTTTATGTTGCAATAATACACGATTACTCTAAAATAAGTAAAATTAACGCCACCAACATTTCTGTTTCCACTATGATGAATCAATATCCTTAATTTCTATAACTCGGTAAAATCATCACTACTTGTAACATTGGTGAATATTTAATGAATTCTACTGTTCTTAAAAAAACAAAATTCCATAAACTTTCAAAATCGGCTCATTTCGAATGCATTGTGTTATGTATGTCACCACTGTCTGAAGCTGAAAGTGTTTTTATCATGCTAATTGTTTTAGTTTATCTGAAGATGATTCTATTTTTAGATAAATCTTCGAAAAAGAACCCTCCCCAAACTCTAAATGCATGTTGAAGTCTTTATCAAACTGAGTGTATAATAATTCTTCAAGAAAAATTAAAATGTCAAAATAACAATACATGTATTTGTTTTTAATCAAACTTCATAACTTTATTCCCTTTTCACTGTTTCAAAAGCCTGCGTGGTGAAATGGCAAGAGCGTATTCTCTAGGATTGCAGAGTGAGGACTCGAACTTTGAAGCGCATTTGAATCCCACGACAGGATGTTTAGGACTTAACGGTCCCTCAGATGAGACCATATAAACCGATCGAGGCCCCATATCGCAGAAGGTGCTTAGCCCTGAGTGTTGAGCATAGGTCAAATTTGTAGCCCTTCACAGCCAAGTTTTGGCGTCTCCATAAGAGTGAAAAACTCCCGAGAAGGACTCTAAACAACAAACTATTTGCAAAACTCTACGCGATACGACAATCGCTTTTGGTGGCATTTAATTCTGACTTTGCCCAAATATAACCGATAATCAAAATGATTTTGCACGAGCAACATGCAGTCTTTTTTTTATTCAAAAGCCGCACATTTATGTACTCTCATGAAACATCCATAGCTTGGTTTATAGATAAAACAAAAAAATGTTAATATGTTTCTGAAAGAAAAGTGTACAAATGATGGTTCTATGAATTATTGAGTGATTTCTTCCTGCTGAACAACTGAAATTGAGTCATGGAGTCTGGTCATCATCACTATTCCTGAAGTATAAGCACTTGAGATAGAACACTTGTTGAATGTATGTTGAGGACTTTATACTCTTCCATTCAAACTATATTAAGAAAAAGGAGAACAAACCTGGCAAAGTAACTTTGGGAAAAACTTGAAAATATTTTAAAACTTCCTTGTCGAGAACGTATACTAGCTAGAAGGAAGAATAATATTTCTGAGAACACTCTTTACAATGTACACTAAAGAATTCTGAGTTTTTGATCTCATAAGTGTAAATAAATAGGGGATATCACTGTATGATCCAAAATCCTTTAAAATTGTGCGTTATGTCCTTTTAAGCATAAATATACACACTAAATATATGTGAAATTATATTACACTATGTATATATATAACATAGGCGTCGGAACCGGGGGGG